>PVJA010008156.1:0-65553 GCA_004027025.1 Myocastor coypus
TAAAGCCTGATGTAGTCACTGGGACAGCCTTCTAGAGCTTGTGATTAATTCACGATCCAATGCTGGGATTAGCCTGAGTAGAATATAAGGAAGGGAGCGAGGCTTGCTAGCTGCTCCTCCCTTTGTGCTTTGCTGTTTTCTGCTCTAGTGAACTTATGTCCTCTGCCACGTGCCTCTTGGCCTTATGAACTGAAACTTCCACGAACTGTGAGCTAAATAAACCTTTCCTTCCTTAATTCCGGGCATTGTGTGTTTTGTCCCAGCAATAAGGAAAAAGTAACTGAGACAATACCCAACACCCAAAGTTAAAGGAAGGAAAGTACAATTTGGCTCACAGTCAGTGAGGTTTCAGTCCACAGTCAGCTGTCTTCAAAGCAGCGTGGCATAGCAGAGGGACATCAGGGAAGAAAAACAGGACATGGCAAAGCAGGGCAGGCAGAAGGCAGCAGGCAGCAGCAGCCTGCCCTTCCCTTTGATCCCTTTCTGGCTACCTGCCTTTTGGTGGTGCCACCCACACCCAGGGAGGTGTTCCTTCTGCACTGAATGCTTAACTCCAGCATCACACACCCTAGGTCCAGCCCCCTCTGAAAAGCCCCACTATGAGTGCATGAGGCTTGAGGGGAGATCTGGATACAAACCATAATAGCCACAATCTAAATACCTGTGAAAATGCTGGTGTGAATGATCCCTACCTCCCCTGGCTCTAACACTACATACCTACAAAAGCTGTTAGGAAAGGGACTCAGAGGAACTCATTTTAGCCATTGGACAGGAAAGACTTCATCAAAGAGATGGGCCCATTTACCCTTACAGGAATGAGTAAGACTTCCACTACCAGAGAACTGCAGGGACAGAGGAGAGTCAGGCTCCAAAGGGAGCCACCACTGTGAACAAAGCCCAGAGGGTACTATTCCCTGTGTGTCGGGAGCAGGGAGACACCTGTGAGCACAGGGTGGAAAGGTGTGTGAATCCACATGGCTGCCAGTGGGGGACTGCCACAGGGATGCTTGGGAGCCAGAGAAAGCTCTCCATATCCAGTAGCCCTATGAGGGACCCAGATTCTATGACCCTCCTTCTAGAAAAGGAGGACAGAATGATCTATATCAAGGGCTGGCTGACTGACAAGACTGCATGACAACCTTAGCGGCACTTGTTCCCTTTTCCATTTTCAGATAGGGTCTCACGATCTCTCAGGCTAGGTTTGAACTGGCTTCTTCTTGATTCAGCCTCCTAGAGTTCTGTGATTACAGACATGTTCTATTGCACCCAGCTAATTTTAAAATTTTAGAGTGGAATAGGACTTTGAAAAGTGATGTCAGCATACTGGTGTTTTTTTTTTTTGGGAGGGGGGAATCAGCATGCAGGGTCTGACAAGACAAGAATCATCATTCTGCCTGCATGGCCCAGTGGTCATGCAGAGGTTGCATGACCTGTGTTGGCATTTCAGAGACTGATGTTTGCGAGAATGTTAGGACAGAGCTCTTGCACCTGCAAAACTCATGGTGCCTCAGAAGAGGGGCCATCAACAGGCCAACTTCCGTGCTCTATCCTGCAGATGTGGAAACTGAAATCCAGAGGAAAACTGGCCCCGATGATTCAGGGCACCAGAGCCCACCTCTCAGACCGCCGTGCACTTTTGCACGGTCCAGCTGGGTGGGTGGGAAGTGTGCGGCATCCAAGAGACAGCACACGGAACCCCGGGCATCTGCAGAGGAGCTCAGCTGGCTCCCCTTGGCCACAGGAGGTAGCCCAGCCTTGGCAATGTCCCCTCTGTAAGCTGCATCACCCTGGACACTGCTGCTGGCACTGGGGCAGATCATGAGTCTGGGCTGTTCTTTTCCTGCAACCTACAGAGCCTTGGTGATGAGCCTGGAAAGGTGAAGCCACAGCCTACTATTTTTAGCCCAAGAATTGGTTACCAGGAACATTAAGCTAATTCTGCGCTGTATATCAGGGAAGTGGCAGTGACATGGGGTGCAGGATCTAATTGTGGGGATTCATCGTAAAATGCAACTTGTCAGCCACTGCTGTGAGCGGGGTGCCATCTTCTTGTCACTGGAATCTGAGCTGCTTCCTGAGCCTGACTCCTGGGCGGAGGGAAGAGTGGGCGTTGAAGGGGAAGGTGTGGCCTGCAACCCTGGAGGTCTTGGTTGACCTTTCACGTAGAGCCCAGAGGAACTTTAAAATAGAACTCGCCCTGCTGTGAGGGCTTACAGTGCCTGAGAAGGTGGTGACTGGACTGGTTGTGCAGTGGGAGGGGCTGGAGCCACCCAGCTCACTACTGATGAATGAAATTCAATGTTTTTATTTTTTAGGGTTTTTTCTTCTTTTTGAGACAGTTTCAACATGCAGTTCTAGTTAGCTTTGAGCCCACTTTGTAGCCCAAGATGGTCTTGAACTCACAACAATCCTCTTGCTTCGGCCTCCCAAGTGCTGGGATTATAGAGGTGCACAACCATGCCCAGCTTAGGTTTTCATTTTGTGCCAGGAGTTGAACTTAGTGCCTTGAGCTTGCCAACAGGCGCTATGCCACTGAACTATATCACTGGCCCTGAAATTCAATCTTTACTTTCATTGTGCCTTCAGATCTGGAAAGGCTGTGGAGATTATAATGCTGACAGCTTCCTCTCTTGTCTGGGAGCAGAAATATTTGAGACTGTGGCTTCGGTTACCACAAAAGATTTTCAGCCAGACAGTAGGAGGACCTTCTTGTCATGAGGTCTTGGGGACAAAGACAGGGCAATCTCTGGTCTTAGTGGTGATCATTCTTCAGCTCAGAGGAGGGGAGGGGTACAAGCAGCTGTCAGAGTGCACAGTGTGTAGTACTCTGGCGGGATCTTCTTCCCCTGTAGCCCAGCATTCTGTGTCCATTGCATAAATGGGGAAACTAATGCTCAAGCTGAGAGACTCACCAGATTTTACCCAATAGTGAAGAGCAAACTTAGTTAGGACAAATGTGCTATGTCAAGTGCTCTGCTCCTACCTCACACTGACCAAGGACCCCAGGTGATGAAAGGAAGGGTTCCCTTCCCCTTATTCCTCTGGGCCTGGAATTCTGAGGCCAAAAGGCTTTCATCCATCCCACCCTCCATGCAGCCTGCAAATGTGCCAAGGACGAGAGATAGAACTATGGATGCAACTTTCCTGAACCAAACTAAAAGTGGATTGGTGGAGTGGTGGATACACAGGAATGTGGCTATCCTTTATAATTATGTTAAATAGTGTATATACATGTATATATGTTGCATCTGTCTGACTATCTAGCTAGCTATCTGTTGTCTATCATCTGTAAGCTATTTGAAGCAACAGGAGTGGAACTCAGGGCCTCTCTACACATGCTAAGCACGTGCTCTACCACCAAATACCTCCCTAGCCCTTAGGTTGCATGTACTTTTGTACAGATATTGTAGAATGTGCACATCATGCAAAAATCAAAAGCACACAGGACATGCTCCTGAATAGCCTTCTCCTCCCTGCTCCCTGCCACCTAATGCCTTTCTTCAGAAGCTCTACAGTTGTTGGTTTCTTAGTACATTCATGTCAGAGTTTATTCACAGTGACAGCAGTTATGGCTGTGCGGCCTCTTTGTCTTACTCAAACAAGCTTTTCTATCTCTTGATTTTTTTTTTCCTAGTTTGTATTGGAGATGATTCCAAATCAGCCCATAGCAAACATCTCCTTTCTCTAATGGCTGCATATTATTCTACTAATTGGGTAAGCCATGGTCTACTTAATTCACCCCCAACAATGGGCACTTAAGTTGCCAATCCTTGGCTCCTACAAGTAGTGCCTCGGTAGATGGCCTGGTTCAGAGACCATCCGAGGTTTAGGTGAGGGCACCCATGGGGCGCGTTCTGGGAAGTGGAGCTGCTGCTCCATGCGCATTGCAGACATAATGTGGGTGCTTCTTGCCAGATCTTCCTCTAGAGAGACTAGTTCACCTGCTGCGGTTGAGTTTACTCAGAAATGGACCCAGAGCAAAGACTCAAGAGCAGGACTCAAGACCAGCAGTCGGTCATTCAGGTGACCCAGAAAACCCCAGAAAGGGTAGTGAAGTGAGACCACAACATGGGGTGACTGTGGCTTAATCCCACTGAGTGCCCCACAGAGCACACCCGGCAACCCTTCTCCTGTGCCCTCACATCTTCCCCATGGCACATGGGCACATGGCCCCAGCGCAGACCACCTGTGGAGCAGGCGACCCTCTCAGCTGGCCCACCCAGGTGAACCCTGTCACCCTGCTCTAACAGAAACCTTCCTGGCTGCCAATCCTGGGGAAGCACAGAGGCACAGCTGAGGTGACGACAGCAAGAGCTCCCTGCCCCACCTCTGTGCTCACCCCTCGGCATCTGCACAAAATGTGTGCCCTGCATAATTGTTTAATTATCAAATATAAGATTCTGCCCCTATTCCCAGAGGTCATACCATGCACATGAACTCCAAGAAGGAACAAGCCATTCATGGGGAGCTGCCAGAGCTGCCAGAAGTCATCTGAAGTGAAGGCCTCACAGGGGAGAGGGCTGGCTGTGGGAATGCTGCCTACCCTTTGGGCCCCAGGACCCTGCTTCACGCTCCTTGCGTCACCCAGCCCTGTCCCTACCAGGCAGGTGCACAGTTCCAGGCACCTACCGTGGGGATCACAGGGAAGACTCCAGAAATTCAGTCCCACAGGGCCAGCCCGGCCCAGCCCAGGGCATCGCTGTCACTGTGTGCTGTGCTTCCTCTTGCCTGCTGCTTTCAGGACCCTACAGGGCCCTCTGACTTACTGTGCTGGGGACCGCTGTCCTCACTGGATCCTAGCAATCCCTCTCCATGTAAAAGAGGAGGACTGGGCGTGGTGGCTCACACCTGTAATCCCAGCACTTGGGAGGCTGAGGCAGGAGGATTGGTGCGAGTTCAAGACCCGCCTGGGCTACAAAAGTGAGCTCAAGGCTAGCCTCAACTGCACAGCGAGACCCTGTCTCAAAAAGACAATAAATAAATAAAGAAATAAAGAAATAAAAGAGGAGGAAGACTGGGAAGAGGAGCGGGAGGAGGAGAGGTGATGCCACCTCACACCCAGCCACACTCGGGGCAAGAACAGCTCAGAGGCTCTATGGCCAAGCCTGCAGCCCCAGCCACGTGGCCGCCAGACATCCACTGAGTCAAGGACTGGTCCTTCCTTACTTCACTATGAACAGAAAAGCCAGAGGGCACCCTGCACTCCAGCGTGGGGTCAGGGAAGGGGAGAGGGTATGTGGAGGGGAGGGTGGGAGGTATCCAGGGGTGGCACACCCGCCATGCCCAGCAGGCAAGCCCTGGGGCTGAGCCTGGTGCACATTAGTGGGGAGACACTGTACTGGTCCTCAGGCCTCCTCCTTCTCTGGGAGGGGAGCTAGGGGAGAAGGGAGAGTGCAGTGGGAACACAAACGCCTCTCCCAGCAGTTCAGAGGGCTGCACCTGGCCAACGGCACCTTCCAGAGCCCTGGCAGCACAGGATGGAGGAAGAGCTAAGCTGTCAGAAAGGCAAGCCCAGCAGGCCACCAGCTCATGCCACCTTGCCACCCTCCTGTCTTCATTCTTCTCTTTCCTCCCTTCATTCCTTCCCTCCGTCTAGATCTGTGCTTATGATCCAGCCCCCCCATCTACTCATATAAGGCACGCTGAACCCCTGCTCCATACAGGTACTGTAAAGCCATCACATGCCCACCCACAGGACCCCTCCTCTCCTCCATTTCCCATTTCCCCTCTTTCCTGCTCTCCCTTTGTCTCCTCGGTTGCTCACCCCTCTGGCCCCATCCTTCCCCATAGGCAGGTGAGTGTTAGTACAGAATTTCAGCCATGCCCCTCTGAAAGGAATCTCAAATGGAGCGTGATGCACCGTACATCGGGGACATGGGACAGAGGGTAAACTGTCCCAAGAGGTGCAAGGAAGGGCTGCACAGAGAAGGACCTGGAGCTGGCAGTCCAGCGCTGCCAGAGCCCACTATGAGCTAAGCACATGCAAAGGGCTATCTGGGCACAGGCAATCTCCCTGGCCCCAAACTGTAGTGAAGGTAGTGTGATTATGCACGTTGGCACCCACAAGGAATTCAAAGTTCAGAGAGATTATTCAAGGGCCTAGGCCACCATGGAGCCAGTGACTTCAAGGGCCTGCCTCTGGGGAGCAGGGTACTGCAGCTGTGCTTCGGAGGGGAGCTGTGGCTGGTTGCTGGTGCCACTGTCCAGCCATGAGGCAGAGGTTGCTGTAGCCAGGGCTGGGACAGCTAGGCAGGAAAGCAGAGAGCCGTGAGTGAGCAAAGCCATTGTCTTCTCTGAAATAGCTTGCAGGAGACCCCACGACAAAGATTTCCAGCTAGGTGTGCAGATGGGACCCTGAAATTTCCTCACTAAGGCACTGAGTCTGACAACCTCAGCTTCTCTGCTTGGCCAGCACTTATATCTCATGTACTGACTTTTCCCTATTCATAAAATTCATTCAGCTTTTCTTGAAAAAGAAAAAAGGAGAAAGAGTGGTGGCAGAGACCAAAAGTAGGGCAGAACATTGGTCTTGGGCACAGGCACCTGAGAGGAAAGCCTGGACCTTCTCCCTCCGGGTACCTAGGAAGCTGGGGAGCCAGTGAATGGGCACAAGAATGACAGGGACAGCAGGGAAAGGGAGACCCAGAGCTCGGCCCTCCCACCCTCCCTTGCCCTCCTCAGCCTGGGGCACAGCAGCCGGGGCCGCTCTTGTCTGGGACATGTGTTCTGCTCTAGGTGGCCCCGGGCAGCCCATTTCCCTGTGCCCTTGCAGCTCTGGGACCTGGCAGCTCTGAGGCTACCTCTGTTGCAAAGCAGGTGTGCTGTCGCTGTGTCCCCAGGCTGCATTCTACTGTGACAACAGAAAACGAAAGCAACTTGCTGAATCTGAAAGTCTCTGCCCAGAGGCAGAGGAGAAGGGCAAGGGTCCTCTGGCTCTCTCAAGCCCCACCTGCCCACTTGCACACGCTTCCCTTCTACCTGCTTGGTGTCCCCTTGTCCCTCTTCTTTGCACCTGTTCACAACCAACCCACTCCAGAAAGTGAGGTGGAAGGCCAGACAGTGTCTAAGAGGTACTGGCCACTGTCCATTTGGTCATTTACCTGCAAACCACTGCCACCCAGGGATACGACAGAGGAGCACTTGTTCACAAGTGACTGAACAGTGGCAATGTATGCCATTTTATGCTTGCAAAAATCTGTTTTTCATAAAGGAAGGTCTTGTTAAATTTAAGAACAAATCTCATTCCAAGAGAGCCTTAGAAGTAATTAGGCTCTTGGGTACAGACGTGTGCTGCTGTGCTTGGGGCATGGGTTGAGCAACCCCAAGGTTTGTGTGTTGGAAGATGGGTTCACAGCCAGTGATGTGGGAGTAGGTGGTGCCTTTCAGAGGTGGAACTTAGCAGGAGGTCTTGAGGTCACTGGGGTGGCACCCCAGGAGGGTGCCCTGGATCCTGGAGTGAGTTCTTGGAAAGTAGAGTGGCTTGGAGTGGAGTGGAGCCCAACCCAAGTCTCTCTCTCTAGCTTCCTGTTGGGTGATATAGCTCATTGCTCTGTGCACGTGCTTTCGACACTGCAATCCATCATGACATGTCACAATAGAGAGGGCCCTGCAGACACAAGCCGAGGCAGGTGCAAAACCAGTGATCCTCCAGAACTGTGAGCTGCAGAACCCTAGTGCCAAGGTGACTAGCACTGGTGGCCTCTGTATCTAAGGACACTGTTAGGCATCCCTGCTTAACTTTGTTCGGGCTTTTCCCTTCACCTCTGTAAATCTTTTTGTTGTTAAAATTCACAGTTCTGGATCTGTAAACAATTCACAGTTTTCATCTTTTTTTTTTTTTTTTTTTTCTTGTTCTTTTTAAAGCCTCTTCCATGGGCCTTATCCTGCTGTGCTAATTGGGTACTGACTGCTAATTATCTAGACAGGACCCACCTGCTTTCCTCCTCAGCACGTCTGTGATTCTTTTCAGGGAGAGAGGTTGGCCTTCTCTCGGTGTGTAATCATGAGAATTCATGGGGTAGATTCATCATCCCAGTTTCCTGTGAAATTTAAGCTCTTTAAATTCTCAGATTCGTGGGATGATGTCCTATAAAATGACCTGTGTAGAGCTGGATTTTCAGCTTCCCACCACACACCACAGTGCATCTCCATGTTTTCCCCAGCCATTGCCGCTCCTGTGTCCAGCCTTCCACACCAGGCCTCCTTCAGGAGCAGAACCGGCACATCTCCTGAGTACAGCTTTTCAGAACCCGTAGATGGGCCTGAATCCTCCTTCTGAGTTCTGTAAGATTCTGCCCAGAGAAGCAGTCAAGGGTGAGGGCTCTGCCCCAGGCCTTCTAGGTGCACACCTCTTTGCATGACCCTGCTTTGTATGACCATGGTGAATTGCTTTCTCCCTAAGCCTCACTTAATCCATGAAAAACGAAAAGGATAATAGTATACTATGATAGTATACTATCATAGGGCACTTGTGAACATTAAATATGAGTTCATACAGCTGGTCGGATACATGGTGCTATGGTTTGTGTCTACATGTCCCCCCCCTAAAGCCTCATGTGGTCAGTGGGGAGAAGGATTTTCAGAGGTGGCATAGTCTAGAGTTTGTTATTGGTTGAATGTCTAGTGCTGGTATTGGTGTGTGAATGCTCCACCTGCCCTAGGGCAGGTAGGCGGCCTACAGCACAAGAGAGGGAAAGAGTCTCCCTCCCCTTTGCACTTGCTGCCTTTGCTATCTGCTGCTGCTGCAGCTGCCACACCACCCTGCCTCGGAGCCAAGTGATTATGGACTGAAGCCTCTATGAACTTTGTTTCTTCCTCAGTTTTGGGTGTCAGGTACTTTGTCCCAGCAATGAGAAAAAAGTAACTAAGACAAGTGGCTAGCACTCCCCAAATCAGCTGACTACAGCAGCTCTGGCGACTGATATTTCTACGACTATCTTTTCTCCTACAGGAGAGTGAGCCCCTTGAGGCCCTGGGTCCTGTTTTATTTGTTGTACTCACCAGGACAGCTCAGAGTGGCCCTCATCCACTCAGCCTTGTCTGAGTGTCCCAAACCTCAAGGTGCTCTATTCCTGCAAGCCCACCGTCATTCATTGCACCCTTTGGTACCAATTAGGATTATGTTTGGGAACACATGACTGAAACCATGACTGAAGACAAAGAGATTGGCTTGAAGGAGATGGAAGTTTGTTTCCATCAAACTGAAGGCAGGTTGTTATGGACTGATATGGTGTTCCAATCGGAGGGCCTCACATCACATTACCCTGTCAGCTGTCACCTCGACTTCAGGATTCAAGGGCAGGCAGCACCCCTGTGCCTGTCAGCCAGTAGAGGAACAAAGAAGAAGAGGCAAAGTTATTGTACTAAGGAAGAGACATCCATTAACCGTCTCTTAAGGAAGCTCCCAGGGTTGTTACTTATATCCACTGGTCAGAACTTAGCCATGTGACCTAGCTACCTGCAAAACCTGCTGGGAAATGTAGTCCTTAATCTGAGCAGCCCAGGGCTTGGCTAAGACATCAACAAAGAAAGAAGAAAATGAACAGTGGGGAAAAACTAGGACTCTTTCCCAACCCCACATAATTTCACACTTTTTTACTTTTTAAGTTAAAATTATTTTAAAGCTTTCTAATTATGGCAAAGTACACATGGTAAAATTTACTATTTTAACCATGTTGAGTTGACAGCTCAGTATCACAGAGTACATTTACATTGTTGTACAATCAGTATCCAGAACTCAGCTAATCTGGTAAGACTGAAGCTGCACCCTTTAAGCTACAAGGAGGTTGGACTCACTATCTTTTTTTTTTTTTTTGCTGTACCAGGGATTGAACTCAGGACCCTGCCAGGCAGGTGCTTATTCTACTGAGCGATCTCCCCAGCCCTGGACTGATTGTCCTTTGTGAAATCATTGGCAGCCACTATTCCACCTTTTGTCCCTGTAATTTTGGCTGTGCTTGGTGCCTCATCTAAGGAAAATAATATATTATTTGTATTTTTCTTTTTTTAAATTTTATTTGCATTTATTTCACGCTTAATTTATTCCCGTGCCATAAATTTTTGTTTCTTCAGTGTCTTCTGGAGTATCTTTTTCTTCTGTGCAACCTTCTCCTCTGGCTTAGGAACAGTTTGTTCCTTTTCAGTAAGGATCATCTCAGTATGGCAGGGGAGCTCATGGATGGGCTAATTGGCTGTGAGCTCTGTCAGTGGTACATCTTGGGTGCTTTGTTCACCTGAATATGTTCAATAACCAGAGAATCTACATCTAAATCCTTAAGTTCAGCAGTACTCTCTGCATTTTTAAGCATGTGCAGCAAAAATTCAGCACTCTTTTTGGGCCACCAACCCTGTGTCCAGCTCCACTGTTTGACCGGAGCACACCTACTAACTCCGTCATCATAACACTGGAATGGCACACACTGCCTCTTTAATGTGACATCCTTCAGATACTTAGTCGCCTTTTGGATATGCATACCCTTGACGGCCTGGGCAGTTTCACATGTATTCCTAAAGTGAATGTGAAGATTTGAGCCTCTTGATTTGCATGATTTTGTGAGGTTTTCTGGGCCGAGAGAGTAGCAAACCATTTTCGCAGGACACCTTGGGCCACTCACAAGAAGCAGTATTGGTATTTTTCATTCTTTCTTTTTGCTTTTTTGCTTTTTGTACCAGAGATTGAACTCAGGGCCTTTGCACTGAACTTCATCCCCAGCCCATTTCTTCTTTCTTTTCATTTTAATTTTGAGATGTGGGTCTTACTAAGTTGCTAAATTGCCTAGGCTGCGCTGTAACTTGAGTTCCTCCTGCCTTGGCCTCCTAGAGTATGGGATAACAGGTATGCACTACTGAGCCTGGCTGCATCTATCCTTTTGTGAGTGGCATATTTCAGTCTGCCCAGGTTACTGCCTGTACAACACTTGATTTTACATAGCTCCGGGAGTGATTTCTGGGCCTCCTTGATGTCAGCTTGCCACGTGCTAGAACTGAGGATTTTTACTCACTTGACAAAGTTGTGGAGGAGGAGTGGTAGATGCCAGCCTACAATTTCGTTTTCATAGTGATGCCGGTCTAAAGGCCAGGGGCTGGAAAAGAGCTCAAGGCAAGGGCCACTTTCCTTGTTCCTCTCTTCTCACCAGTGCCTTCCTGGTACTTTTAGTTCTAACCACTGCCCCATAAATATTTGTTCAATGATAGAAGAAAAGCCACAAACTTCTATATCACTGTGCCTCTGTAGTGTTTCAGGGGGTGAACCTGAGACCAGGGCCTCCCCTGTTTTGGAGCCCATCTTCCTCATGTGTTTGCCTGGCTGGCTTCCACTTCATACCCCTCCCCAGAGCTCCTGCTCCCTGAGCTCTTTGCTCATCCTCCTCTCAGCCAGACTTTCCCTCCAGCATAGGGCAGACCATAGGAGGGCGGCAGATCAGGGCTCAACTCCAGGTCTTGCTGGGGCCTAGAGAGGAAGGTAGAGAGCAGAGGCGGCGCTGCTTCTCGGGTGGGTGCCCCTAGCCTTTCAATCTCAGCAGGCAGTGTGTGCAAGCTTCTAGAAGGTAGACCAGGACACATTCGGCCTGGTAGTGAGTCTCTGGTGGGAACCTATTAAAATACAAAGAAACCAGCCATGAAGAGGAGATTCCTAAGCCCCACTCTGTACCTACAGGATCAGAGTTTCTAAGGGTGAGAGACCTCAGGACTTAGCTTCTGATGATTCTGATAATCGGGTTGGCACTGGGACCTACTAGTGTGCAGGGGAAGAAGTCTCGGAGCAGATGGCCCTAGGCCAAATGTGAGCACTCACTCCAGCACTCACTCACTGTGCAACTTTGACTGAGTTAGCCAACCTCTCTGAGCCTCACAACAATGCTGCCATTGGTAGTAGGAGTTACATTGTCATGCTGAAGACGACTGACATGTCCAGATCCTAGTGAATGCCGCCGCTCACAGTGGCTGGCACATCATCATCGGCATCATTATGCCTGTTTTTATTATTCAAGTGATTGGTACGGCCCACTCTGAGGATGATAGCTGCAGGTAGTATGGCCACAGTCGGGCTCCCTGGAGACGGTATCTCAAGTTGAAAGCCAGCCAGATAAAAGGCAGTGGTGAGATTATTTGCTAGATGCTGGGCTCAGTGATGATAAAAGCTCCTGGGAGCTGTGCAAGATGAAAGCGAGCGACTCACCCACAGTGACATCACCTTGCTGCAGAGACACCTGCCAGGCCCACGGGCCCCAGGGCACTCCAGCAACAGCAGCTTTCTGCAGCAGCAGGGGAAGCTTCTAGCAGCTTCGGGATGAAGAAATTGCTCAGCGGAGTCTGGGACTCATGCCGCACCGAGGATCCCTGCTCCTGATCATGGGGAGGAAGCCCCAGAGCCAGGTCCACAGTGCTGAGCATAAGGAAGCCACCGGGGCCAGATGTCATCCCAGGCCTGGCCGCCAGGGCTGCCTCCTCCAAGGTGAGTGTGGGGCTTCCCTACCTCTTCCCTCCACTCTGCTTGTCTGGTGGGGACAGCAGCATGGCCAGCCTCAGCTCACAGAGCTGCTTCTCAGTCTTGTGCCACAGCCACCTGGGGTCTTTCTGTCCCTCCAATCCCACCGAGTGGTTTCTGACCCAAGGGCCTCTGCACATGTGGTACTCTTACCTGTCTCCTTAATGCTCAATTTTCAGATCCTAGCAAGGTCTTGCTGAACTGTCCCATCCAAAGTAGACAACCTTGGGCCCAGAGAGATAGCTCAGGGGCACCTACCTGGCAAGTACAAGGACCCAAGTTCGATCCCTGGCCCCACATGCTGCGCAGTTTCAGCCCTGGGACCTCTGGGCATGCTGTCTCGGACCTGGATGTGGGTATTCACCATGCAGCCCTGGAAGTGGGCATGTGCAGCCCTGGAACCTCGCGTTGTGGCACATGCCTGTAATCCCAGCATTCAGCAGGTTGAGCCAGGAGGATCTCTGTGAGTTCAAGACCAGCCTGGGGGCTGCAAAAAGTGAGCACAAGGCCAGCCTAAACTGCATGAGATCCTGTCTCAAAAAAAGAAAAAAAAAAAAGTAGACAATCCAAATGCTCTCCCACTTTTTTCCTTTCTACCATCTACACAGCCTGGAACCACCTTACTTATTTTTATGTTTTCTTGCTTACTGTCTGTCTCCTGTGGAGGGAATGTGTGAGCAAGCTCTATCAGAGATGCTATCTGTTTTGGTCACCTTTCTGTCTCTCAAAGCCGTCATAGACCCTGCTGTCAGTGAGCACCCAGTGCACATTGCTGAATTTTAATTTTCTAGTCATCTCAGGCCTTAGCGCTGGGCCCAGGGCCAACAAGCCGAGAGCTGTTTAACTAATGCTACTGAATGAATAAATTACACCCTCAGCCCCTCCTGAATTGGCTCATTGTCAAGAAATCTTATTAGCATGGTCTTAGAGTTAGATTTTTACTTATGTGACAATATTTATTGAACAACTACTATATGCCAAGCACTGATCCAGGCTCCAGGGACAGTGAGGAAATCAGGACCATAGCAGAATCCATTTGTGGTCTGCATTATAGAGGAGCGGAGGCTGCGCAGAACGAGGGGGCTCAGAAAGATGAGTTTAGACACATAGTATCTACTTTTCTGTGCATTCTTTGCTCTGAGTTCTGGGATGCTCCTCCATGCCATTGTCACTGTGGGAGTTAGTGATGCCCATGGCCCTGAGATTGTTCTGCTTCCCTCATCCCAGTGCATTCCCCAAGCAACCCTAGAGGACCAGGAGAAGACAGCTGCATAGACATAAGAAACACCCCCAACCGCTGAAAATTAGCCAGGAGCCCTGATGTGCCAAAGTGGTGGGGGCATTGGAATCTTTAGCCCAGCAGAGTCAAGGCACACATGGACTGGTTGAACTCAGCCTCCCAGACTCAAATTCCAGCTTTTTTCTGCTCTGCACCTGCCTGGCACAGTTGGAGCACACGGCTGGTTGACAAGATGGCTCCGTGGGAGAAGGTGGGCACAGCGGTGGGCATACAGGGAGCGTGGGCAGGTTGTTGCCACTGAGCTTTTGTTCACACTGTGCAGGAGCCTGGGATGCTAGGCCAGTGCTCTCCTGCTGAACCATGTCACCCTCCAGCCCTGGTGCCCTCAGACCTTTAGAGGAGGAGCAAGTGCCCTTTCTGGTTTCCTCCAGCACAGCTAGCTTCACAGATCATACCTCCAAAATGTATGAATGAGCCGGTCAGTTAGACACCACCCACAGCACATGACGCACTACACAGCAGCACCCTAATTGGCTTTGAGAGATGCAAGTGGTTCCAGACCAATTTACTTTCCTCTCTAGTGATAGAGTGCCGATCTTTCTCAGCGAGGGGCAAGGAGCAGCTGTCATCGATCTTGATTTCAGGGCAGCTGCTAGTCCTGTCCTACATGACATTCTCATCAACTTGCTGCAGAAGCACTATCTGTTCCCACATCCCTGGGTGGGGGGAGTGGGTAGTGGGCAGGACTGGCCGGAGACTGTCTGAGTCCCTGTCCTTAGGTCAACTCCCCGTGGGCACTGGACCCCCATTCACAGGCCCCTGTGTGTGTGCTCTGGGTAGGGGCCCTGCTGTGTGTGCTCATACCCAGAAATCTTCACAAGGCCTGGACAAGATGTGAGAACCCAGCACACAGCCCACAGGAACACACACATGTACATGCAGACGTGTGTGTGTCACATCAAGTTCAGCACGTATTTGCCATACGTAAACCCATGCGGGGTCACAATTACACCTGAGGTAATAGGGGTTGGGGAGTGCAGGGCCAGACTGAATTGTTGATCACAGCCAGGTCAGTGACATACGTAAGAGTGTCTGAGCCATGCCTGTGGGATAGAGTGTTAGTAAAATTACAGCCGTGGCTGGGTGCAGTGGTACACGCCATAAGCCCAGCACTTGGGAGGCTGAGGCAGGGGGACTGCTAGTAGTTCCAGGCTGGCTCAAGACTCGCTGCTACAAAGTGAGTTCAGAGTCCTGTTAAACTGTGCAGTAAGACTCTCTCAAGTAAACAACAAATAAAACTTATGGCTTATGTCTTGTTGTCCCCCCAAAGCCTCATGCACTCATGGGGCAGAGACTTCTAGAATTTGGGACTTGGTCCATGATCCACTGGGACTATGTTTTAGTACTGATGGGATTATGGGTCTGAGTACTGCTGGGAATTATAGGTGTGGCCTGAGGCGGATAGGCTGAGGCAGAGAGCCTGATGTAATTTACAGAGAGACAGACTCTCCCTGTTGCTCTCTGCTCCCCTGGTTGGTTGCCTCTGTCACCATTTTGTTGCTGTTCTGCTGCCATGAACTGCTGGCCTCTGCATTGAGCCCCTCTGTCTTGGATCCAGTGGAATATGGACTGAAACCTCCAGTAACTGTGAGCTAAACAAGCTTTTCCTTCCTTCATTTTGGGTGTCAGGTATTTGTCCTAGCAATGAGAGAAGAGTAACTAAGACAAAAACAAAACAAAGCAAAATAATACCATGTCTAACAGAAATAGAATTTGAGCCACATATATCATTTTAAATTTTCTAGTAGTAACATTTGAAAAGTAGAGAGAAAACAGATCTAGTTTAAAGATTTATTTTTGTTCTTTGTATTAGTATATTCTCAATATGATTACTTCACCATGTAATCAGTGAAATTACTGGTTTTCTATTTTTTAATTTTTAAAAATGTGTTTGTACAGGGTCTCACTGTGCAGCTCAGACTCATAGTGATTCTCCTGTTTTCAGCCTTCCCTGGGATTACAGGCATGTGCCACTATGCCCAGACTCTATAGCTGGCTTAATATGCTCAGTGGACAGGGCTGGCACTGCATATGGTGCTGGGGATCGAACCGCAGACCCTGTGCTTGCCTAAGCAGACACTTTAATCTGCTGAGCTATCTCGCCAGCCCTAAAATTACTTTGACATACTTATTTTTGTATTGTCTTCAGAATCCAGTCATGTTTTCCATATTTCCACATGGACACTAAATTCAGAGACGATTTCTTTGGGTACTTCAGCTCTGCATTCAGATTTTACAGTTTGCAGCTAGACTTATACACCCAAGTTTTTCCAAACAGTTTTAGTTTTCTAATTACTAGATCAAGGCATCAGCCTTAAAATTTAGATTAGTGTTAATTAAGCTGAACACTGAAGTCCTCAGTGGCTCGGTGGCACAAACCATGTTTCAAGCATGCAGCAGTCATAATGGCTGTGGCTCCCATAGTGGACAGCAGGCCTTACACCCAGGCAGCTGCAGCTGGGCAAGCATGTGTGGAAATGTGTAAGGAGAAGGCGAAGGGCAGTTGGCATGGAGATCTGTGGCCCAGTGCAGAGGCCATGCTCGCAGGTGCCAGGAGCCCAAGCCGGCCCCTCATGAGACACAGGCAGGGTGCAGAGTCCGGGGCCATCTCTGGGAAGGAGGACAATGTGGATACCGAAGGCCAGGCTGCAAGGAGAGAGGACAGACCAGCTAGTGGTGATCTGGGTCTGAGTCCAGACAGGAGACCTAATGGGAAGGAAGAGAGAATTCTTGCAGCCACTAGAGGAGTGAGGTGGGTGGCAGAGGTGACGCTGAGCCTAAGGACACCATGGTGACCTCGAAGGGCCTCCCACTACCGGCACTTGCCCTAGGATGCCTTACATTTCCTGCCAGAGTCCTGGCTAAGCTGCCCAGGATCTCCTCCACAAATCTACCTTAGCCCATCCAAGAGGCCTCTGAATTCCATTCCCAGAGCAATCTCCAGGCCCCTGGACCAGTTCTGGCAGCTGCAGTTCTGCACAGGCAGGTTCTCTGCCTGGAGGTTGGCTGCCCTCAGCTGGACGGGCTCTGGGAACCCCATAACCCCAGTAGCCATGGAGAGGATGGAGATCACCTTGGAGGGTGGAGGAGGCTCTGGCTTGACAGGTGCTGGATTTGAGGAACCTCCCAGCAGATAGCTGCAAGCTCTGAGGGGGGCAGTCTCCACTGACAGTCAAATGCCACCTGCATATGAGTACCCTCCCATTCCTGACCCCACAAGACCATTCTACCTTTTTCTCTTCTCCGGGATCTGCCCCAGAGTTAGGCAACCCTGAACCCAGTGTTCCCCTAGTTCTTTGAGCAGCAAATTTGTTGTAGAAGGAGACTAGCGTGGGGGCAGGGGTGCCAGGGCTTAGGGTACGGAGAAGATAGGTGTGAGGCTGGGTGGGCAGAGACCAGGCTGGATGCACAGGCTCCGCCTCCAGGACGTCCTGGGGCTGGAAGTGCTTCAGGCAGCTCTCCACAGGGCTTAGTGCAGGTGCAGGCAGACGGGCAGAATAGAGAGGAGCGGCAAAAGAAGGGCTGCATTTGGAGGAGCCATGCTGATGGCCACCTGGATTACTGCTCTCTTAGGGACCCGAGAGCTGCGCTGGGTGTTGTGCTGGCCTCGCAGCATGAACTGTGTGCAAGAATGACTTTGTTCCCAGGGGAAATTTTTAAAGAAAAGATAAACAACAAAGGGGGGCGGCTTAGGGAAAAGAAAGGAGCTACTTGTCGAGACGTTTCTAAGTAGCGATGGCTGGGGCTGATCTGCCTGGGGTCCTTCGCGGGGAGCCCAGAAGGCGAAGTGTCCCAGTATACTCTCTTCCTGGCGGAATGCAGCAAACAATGACGCCGGGCCACGCTGAGCAGAAACTGCTGATGGCAGAGATGATCTGGGCTCAGGCGGGCAGGGGTGCCTCTGTCTGGGTCCCTTTCATGGCTCTACAAAGAGGCCTTTCTTTTTCCTGCGCCAAACGAAATAATAACAACTGGGGACTTTTCTTGTCCCAATTTCTGAGCTGCTTCAAGTGTCACCTGGTTCCCAATAAAATTCATACCTGGAATAGTGTCTGTGACCTCGGGCAGGTCTGCACACGGCCTGTCCCTTTCCTGGGATTCTAACAGAAATAGTTTGGTAAGCAAACGCCCTGGGACCCTGGGGCTCCCCAAAATCTTGGTTGCTTGGACATATGTGCTGGAGTTTTGGAGAACAGATAGCTTTTGCTTTTGACTGGTGTTAGACGGGGCACGTGTGCTGCCCAGAAGGCCCTGTGGACGCTCTGCACCCCGTGCATACACTGCTCCCCACCCACGCTCTGCTCCCTCACATGCTCTGCTGCCCCCGCACACCTGGTCACTGTAGCCCAGGTCTCTGCTCTAACTGAGGGCTGTGGCACTGGGGCTCTATCTGCTTGGCCTCCATTCTTGCAGGTCTTGGTCGCTGGGCCATCTGCCGTCCTCTCTCCCGTCTCTGTTCATCTGAGTATGCCTTGTTGTCTTGGCTCTGACCTCCTAGACACCTAGCTTGCAGAATCAGTGCTTCTGGCCTGGTCCACTGGCTTTGAGCCACGCATGACCTGAGTGACACAAGAGCTCACACAGAGGGTAGTGGAAAGGGCCCACACGGCTTGGGAGTTGGAGTGGTTTGAATCCAGCACACCTACCTACAGACCCAGGCAGGGCAATTAAGAGACCTGAATACCTGTTTCTTCCTCACCAATACAGAGATCAGCAAACCCTTCCTGTGGGCCTCCATGAGCGTAGCTCATAAGCTACCCCATCATGCAACTCTTTTTTTTTTTTTTTTTTGTTCACCAGGAATTGAACTCAGGACCTTGCACTTGCCAGGTAGGCACTTATGCCACTGTGCTCTCTCCCTGGTCCAAGACATCAGCTCCTGCCCCCCTTCCTCCCCTATGTTAGGTGGCCTCAGGAGATCACTCCACACACCTCTGTTATGGACGGTTGCTGCTCCAGACCTTTGCAAATGACACTGAACTGCACACGTCCGGACGCCCACTGGGCAGGCTGAACAGAGGCGAGCTAACAGCTGCTGCCATGTTAAGGACAGCTGCATGTACCAGGTCACAAGCACAGTCCTCTGACAGCCCAGGAAGGAGGCACCATTTAACAATGCAAGGATCTGGGACTCAGGAAGGAAGGTTGGATAGCACAGAGAGACTGGCACTGGGGACAATGTAGACTCCATCAGCCCCCACAAATACCCTCACTGTGGGAACAGGGTGGACAAAGGCTGGTGCCGCCATTACATGGCAGGGAAGTGCTGGAGACTGGAGGGAGCCCTTGGAGGCCCCCTGGGGTGGCACAGATTCTTTGCTGGAAGACCCACTAATTGGCCTGCTAGCTTGGCATGGGCTCCTGGGCCAGAGGTACCAGGAGGAAGAAGCAGGAGACATGGAGGAGGCCAGCAGAGTGGTCTGTCAGCCTCTGGGACAGCTCGGTCTGCCCTGTATGGTCTCCCCAACTGCCTGCCCCCCACTGCCCCATCCTCATTCTCTCCACCCTGCAGCCTCCTCTCGGACCTCTCACCAGCTTTCCTCCACATGTCTTGACTCATTCCCTCTTTCCTCACAGGGGAGTCCCAGAGAGGCCCCACCCTGCTGGAGGCCCACATGCAGTGAAGCCCAGGCTGGGACCCGCTTTCAAGCAGCCTGAGGTGTCCTCCCTGGGATACCTCAGGGTTCCTGCCTCAACCTTGGGCATCAGTCAGGCCTGCTTTTCCTTAGTGGAGGTGGTACAGCCCTTTAAATGGACAATGTCTGTCCTCCCATTTATAGGCAAGAGCCTTGCTGACTGGCTTTTACAGAATTTCTGTAGTCTCCAGAGAATGGGTACTATCTCCAATCTCCCCAAGCTGTGAAACTGAAACACAGAAATAAAGGTCTTTTCTCAGGGGACTTTAATCTTTTGGCAAATCGTGGTGAAGGAGTCCTCTTTCCTTGGTCACACCTGCCTGGCTCAGGTTTACAACAGAGGCCACCACAGACAAAGGGCAGCAGGGCAAGCATAAACAGGGCCACTGCGGTGCCTGCTGGGTCCTGCAGTCCTCACCCAGCTGCTGAAGAAGAGGAGAGGCAGACAGGCCTTCAGGGGCTGTGCATCCATTTCCCTGGGGTTGGCCTGTGTTCTCCACACCAACACTCACTCACTGTCCTGCCAGCTCAGCAGGCCCAGACAGGGGCAGCCACGTGGCAGGAAGGTGAGGGAGAAAGCCATCAGGGTAAAGCCTGGGCTTCAGCACCATAGCACACCCTCGTCCCAAACCTGGTGGGGCCAGAAGTGGTGAGTAGAGACACTATGGCCCCTGTCCCTTACAGGGGTGGTCCCAAGCCCTGGCTCTCCTGCCTTATGCCTGGGCAAGCTGTTCCCCGAGTCCCCTGGGAGTTCCTGAACCAGCACCTGGGTCTCCTGGTTTGGGATCAGACCTTCTGCACTTTGTCAAGTGTTGGTAATGAGGATGTCGCAGCAGGACAGCCATCCTTAGTGCTGAGTAACTCTCTGCCTTAATGACAGTTATCTGTCACACCCTCATTAACAAGCACTGCCTGGTCTCAGCTGTGTACCAGCGAGGCTGGCAGGGCACATCCATCCAAAGTCAAGGCAGGGGAGCAAGGGGAAGGACTCAGTTCCCAGCTGTCCTGCTGTCCCTGGCGGTTACGCCTCTGTGATCTGCACCTCTCCTTAGAATACATAGAAAGGTGTTGACAAAGGCCTTAACTCTGAAGTGACTTGGGCTCAAATCCTGACTCTGCCATGTCCTGCAGGTAACCTGCTCCCCTCTAAGCTCCTATGTCCTCATCGGGGTGAAGGTAAGAGAAAGAACAGTTCACAAAGTCCCCATGTGGGCCAAGTGAGGTCAGCTACAGCACCACACAGGTGGTCACCAGGACACAGGAGGGTTGCCTATGGCTAAGATGGCACAGAGCTGTGCTGGCTGAGTCTGCCCAAAGAAGGCAAGAAAATGCTGGGCTGGTGATTCTGACCAACCAGGGGCAGCCCCGCTCTGGTGGAGAAGGGAAGGAGCTTGCCGCATGCTGGGACAGTAGCAAGGACAGCTCCCGTGTGTGCAGGATAAGATCCAGGGATGGGGAAAGATGGACCTTTGGAGGAGCTGGACTCCTCCGCAAGGACTCCAGCAGATGGCAGGTGGGTATTCCTGGCAGGGCAGGCAGAGCGTCTTTGCCTGGAAATGACCTCCAGTTCTAGGGAATCCCTTCCAGATGTTCTCATCTACAGGCTGAGCAGGAGACTGGTGAGCAGAGGAGCCGGAGCTCACTGTAAGCCAGCTCTGCACATACTCAAAGACAGCAGCCCCAGAAGGCCAGCCTGAAGCTTCCAGGGTCCTCAGGTCCCCACCCAACACCATCAGGTCTCTACTGTCAGATAGTCATTGCCTCAGATAAGTCAGTTACATGTCAGGAAACCCTCTGTAGGACCTTAATCATCAACATCATCTTCTTCTTCATCATCATCATCTTCTCCTTCTCCTTGTATTTAGTACAGGGTCTGCAGGGTCTCACTATACAGATCAGACTCATAGTGATCCTTCTGTTTTCAGCCTCCCAAATGCTGTGATTATAGGCATGCAACACCACACCCAGTTTTCTTACCCGTCTCAGCATGCCCCAGGGATGGGGCCAGCATGGCATGCCGGGGATCAAACTCTGGTCTCTGTGTCTGACTTATTTAATCCACTGAGCTATCTGGCTGGCCCTAGATCTTAGTCTTCTGAGAGGGAAAATAGGTAAAGCCTTTGTCACTCACGCTGGTCATCACTTGCTGGCGTATCGGTGCCTATTCCAGGCTGACTAGAGTTTGCCTTATGACGAGACACCCAGGTGATTGCAGAGGTGGAGGACACACTGCACAGTCCACCCCTGCCCACGGCCTCTGTAGGAGGCCAGCCCCATCCCTGGGTAGGCACATTGGCCTTCTTTACTGTATCAGCACTTGGGGGGTTTCTGAAATAGCGCTCATTAAATACTTTTCCAAGAAAATGGACTAATACTCTGTGGGGCCTCGCTAGCGCCCCACAGCCTGGAGAGGTGCTCAGGACAGGTAAGGCTTGGTGTTGGGAGAAGAGAAGAAACAGCAGGTGACAGAGTCCAAGGTCCCTGAGTGGGCTGCGCTAGGACAGAGAGGATAAGGCAAGTGGAGATGTGCTGGCCCTAGGTGAGCTTGGAGTGAAGCAGGGCTCAGGAGGTCAAGTTTCAGGCACTGGGCCTTCTGTCCCATGCTCCACAGAGCCTTCCAGCAGGGCAGGCAGCTATCTCTGTGAGTTGGCCTGGAGTACAGAAAGTAGCTCCCTGTGTGAATCGTCTGGGCCTAGCAACTCAGCAGCTACCATGTGCCTCAATCCCCAAGCCAACTTCCACATGCGCCGTAGTTGGAAAACCGAGGCACAGAGAGCTAAAGCAACATGGTTAGGGACCCCAGATTCAGGCCGGGACCCTGGCTTGTGGTCTGGTGCTCTCCCTGACTCTTGTGGGGCCACTCAGTTGTTCCTTCAAGGATCCTAGCATCTAGCATCTGGCAGGAAGCAGGTGCTCAAGCACTGTGGAATATATGAACAGGATGCGAATACCCTCAGCAAGAGCCAAGGGAATGGCCCTGGCAGCAAAGGATGCCTGTGTGGGCTTCACAGGAGGGGGACTTGCAAGGTGGGGTACAGTGAAGGGCCAGGGGAAGGGGACACTGAAGAGAGGGCCTGGCCATTCCACCTCCACCTACAGAGCAGCCAGCCACATCTCCGCTTCTTGTTCTTTTTAGTTCTTTCTTTCTTTCTTTCTTTCTTTCTTTCTTTCTTTCTTTCTTTCTTTCTTTCTTTTGTGGGACTGGGGTTCAAACTCATGACCTTGCACTTGCCAGGCAGGCACTTGTGCTATGGAGCCATCTCCCCAGACCCTTCTGCTGCTTGTTCTTAGGGGTCACTAAGCAGTGTTTCCATACAAGGGCAAAGCAAGGACAAGGTGGGTAAACCTGAAAGATTTGCTATCAGATATGAAGAAGAAGTTCCTGCATCTCAGAAAATAACTGCTGAGGTGGCCACAAACGGGGAGGGGTGAGGCTCCTTGGGAACAGAATAATGAAGCTGGAAGAAAAAGTCATCTCTCCCTCTACCTTGTTTGAGCCCAGAGAGCTTCTGGGGAGAAGGCCTGTTCCTGCTTAGCAGGCGATAGAGTAGAAGTGGAGCTAGGGCCCCCTGGCCAGGTTTCCCTGCCCTTGCTCACTGCCCTCCCTGCTCTGTTCTTCCAGGAAGAGCTCTCTAGCCTCAATCAAGACTGTGGGACATCCGTAGAGGGTGTTGAGATTAATGACATAACTAATCCACATTAGGGTTAATCCTCTGAAGCCATGCTGTGCAGCAGGGCCTTCATCTCAGATGAGGAAACTGAGGCACAAAGGACCTAAGCCACAGTCACGCAGCTGGTCTGGGATGAGGGAAGACCTAGGCCCTGGCCTCTGAGCTTCGCACTTACTCTACAGCAGACAGATGGAGAGGAGTGGCCTCTGTAGTCAGCCTGACCATGCCCAAAGATCCCGAGTGTTCTCAGAACAGCTGCTGTTCCCCTTGGTAGTGCTTTGCACTCTCTCCATTCCAGAGCAGGCCTGGCCTTGGGGACAGTTGCAGGTTGGGCTGGTTTTATGGAGATGCCACCTGCCCAGTCATGCAGAGCCATAGGCTTCACAAAAGCCTGGATTTGACTTAATGAATTCTTAATATGTTTTGAAGAAGTACCCTGCATTTTTACCTTGTACAAGGCCCTGAAAATTGTACAGTCCATTTGAGAACCAAGGTCCTTAATCCCTGAGGGTGACACTGATGCGGTAGGAGGGCAGCCATCAAGGCCATTCCCTACAGCAGGGAGCTCAGCCAATTCCCCAAGTGATGGGGGTCCCACTTCCTTTGTCTCACTCCTCTTCCACAGACACAGAGGTCAGCTCAGGGTAGGACATCGTTCTCAGAGGGAGGCCTCGATCTCCTTCCCGCAGGCTGTGGACAGACCTAGAACAGCCAGGCAAGAGTCACTCCCTTTGGGCCCAGATGTGACAACTCACCCTTAGGCTTCCTTACAGCTTCTGGTTACTTATGGCCTCTCTGGGCTTGCAGCCAAAGATGGCCCATCTGGCTAGCCTAGGGTAAGGAAAAGCACAATTTAGCTGTGGAACAATTTAACCATCAAGTTAAACAGATGACACATGAGAGAGACACCTGGTAGGGTACTGCCTGGCAGATAAAATAAATTAGAGCTCAAACAGGCAACCTTAAGTTTAACGAAAATATTTGTGTGTATGTAACTGTGACCCTATAAGATGAGCTACACATACACTTACACAATGCTAAATATGTTCCATGGCCACATATTTTACACGTGAAAAAATTTTAATGTTGAAAGATCACGTTAAATTCACATAGTATTTGTCACCTCTGGAAATGAGGCAGAGTTTGGTTAAGAGAGTCTGCTTGGGACTAGCAATTTAAAAAGATAATCACTTGGGTGGAGTTTTGTTTTGCTCCCGTGGTCCTGGAGATTGAACACAAGACTTTCACACCGAGTTACATCCTCCGCTCGTTTTGTTTGTTTGTTTGTCTGTCTGTTTGCTGAGACAAGGCTTCCTCCTGATGTTGCTAAATTGTCCAGGCTGGGCGTGACCTTTGATCCCCCTGCTTCAGCCTCCAGGCATGCAGGGCTCACACACTTGCACCACTGTGTCTGGGGCCAGTGGTTTCATTTTTAACATAGATGCTCCTCCCAGCAGGGGTGTCAGTTCCTTCCTTTCTTTGGCCCCAGTAGTGCCCACTTCCAACAGACTGCAGTACACTACAGGTGACAGGACACAGGCTCCTCCTTGTGGGGTGATGCCAATAGCAATGCTCAGAGGAGAGGGCAGGTGTAATGATTGTTGTTGTCCTTTTTTAGTGGATGCAACAGTGTCAGAAATACCCAAGACCCCAAGACCAGGAAGTGGGAAGCTGGACCCCACTCCTCTCCAACTCTGATCAGACAGTGGGGTTGAACAGGCCAGGACCCCAGGGCTAATTATGCCTGGACTATTTCAGGGTTTGAATGATTTGGGGTACCCCTCTAGGTCAATCTGGTTTCTCCCAGTCCCACTCTGATCCTCCAGGCAGACCTGGGATGTCCCAACCCTTTTCTTGAACTCTAAAGGTCATGGTCCTTCCATCCATCTTGTGGTGCTGGACAGCAGCGACCAAAAAGGAGACATGACCGCTAGGATTTGGCCTCCTCGCTCGTCCTATTAATACTAAAGCCTCAGGGGCCTTCACAAGATGAGTGCAGGTTGTTCCTCTTTGGCGCCGCCTCCATCCTACAGGCTGCTGATTGGCTTCCCCCTCTGTTTTCTTCCACGTTCCGGGCCACTGGTTGAGTCCCTTCTCTGACTCCTCCCACTCTCCCTGACTCTTCTCCCTCACTACCTTCATCCAACTTTCAGGTCAGTTCTAAAAGCCCCTCTGCTTCCCTAAAAGCCGTCTCCAGCCTAGTCTGTGCTCAGGGGCCAGGACCCCAGGCCCAGGAGCGCTGATCAGATCTGTGGTGGAGCCCAGGAACCTGGAAGTCCACACCATTTGGAAACCACCCGTTTAGTCCAGATGTCTACCAAAACCCCAAAGAGACTAAGTTTCTTGCCCAAGGTCCTGCAGCTGATAAACTAAAAGCAAATATGGGAGGCAGCTGATTCCCCTGACAGTGGTCCCCACGCTGCAGCCCTATGCTGCAGCCGCACGCACAGCACAGGTGCACGGCATAACAGTCACACGTGCAGGGCAGAGGCACTCAGCGCACAGCCTCCCACGCGCCCCTCCAATTCCCAGGCTTCTGCTCTGGGGCCTGGCTCGCTCCGGTCCCTTTACTCTAGGCTACGGCAGTCAAGGTTCAGGGCAACTTGGTTCTTGTGGCAGGGGGAAGGATGGCAGTTTCTCAGCCTGGGCCAGCATCATTCTGCCGCCCCACTGGAGCCCAGGTGGCACGGAGCAGTCGTGGAATCTGAGCTGTCCCTCCCTGTTCCCATCGGTCCCAAGAGGCTGCCTGTGCTTGGCCTCTCTGTCACCCTCCTGAAGATTCAAGTGTCACACAGCTGGGCCCTCTGCCAGGCTTCTGGTTCCCAGGCCTCTGCCTCTCTTGGGCCCAATCCCAGGATGCCACAGTTTGCCCTGCTGGAAATGCCTGTAAAATGCAGGAGGGCAGAGAGAGGTGCTGAGGGGATCCCGCTTTGTCCTGAGCTCCAAGTGTCCCCTTCCCTGTTCTAACAAGCACTGAGCAAACAGTCCTGCCACTATGGACTGTCACCACCCAGGCACCTTGTTCCTCCAGTCTACTGACTGCTTTGGCCTTGACCTGATTCCCCTCCAAACACTTGCTGTCACCCAGTGAGGGGCAGCCCAACTAGGAAACAAGCAGAAGATGCAAAGGGACATTTCACTGAGAAAGACATACAGTTGGCAAACAAACCCATGAAGAAGATGTTCACCACCAACCACTAAGGAAATAGAAATTATAATCACACTAAGGTGTCGTTCCACATCTATCCAAATAACTAGCGTAGAGAATAGCGATGATGTCCAACGCTGGCAAGGGCTTAGAGAAACCAGGTCAGGCACTGTTGCTGGGATCAGAAGCTGGTGCAGCCACTGCAGAGAGCAGTTGGGCCGTTCATCAAACTAAACATGCAACCACTGTGCAACCCAGCAATTGTATTTCTGGGTGTTTTCCCCAGAGAAACAAAGACTATATTCACACACAAGCCTGTATGTAGATGCTTATAGAGCAATATTATTGGCGTCATTGCCAAGCTGGAAACCACCCAGCTGTCCTTCAACAGGAGAATGGTGAAGTAAACTGTAGTGTAACTTACCATAACACATGGTCAACGAGAAGGACAGGACTACTGATTCAAGGCTGAGAGGAGATAACCAGTTCCCAGAAGTCGCATAGCACAAGTATGACATTCTTGAAATGGCAACACTACAGAAATGGAGAAGGGATAGGTGGTTGCCACCATTAAGGAGAGGGAAGGGGTGTGAGAACAGAGTGTGCGTGGCCTTGGAAAGACAACGTGAAGGTCCTGCCTGTGGTGAAATGTTCCCTATTTGGCTGTGCATTTGTGTGAATATTCTGGTTGTGAGATTATAATTCTGCAATGTGCTATTTATGGAAAACTGAGGAAACAGCAGTGGGACTATCTCTTATGACTGCTATGAATTTTAAGTGATGACAAAACAGACAGGTTAAAATAAATAAAAGTTCAGAGATGGAGAAAAGGAAAACCAATGCTGCCGGCCTCCCAGAAGTGGCCTGCACTCACCCAGAACAGAGCCCTGGCTATAGGAGGAGCGTCAGCCTCATCATTCTTCCTATTTTTCTCTTCTTCTTTGTACACACTCTCAAGCAAAACCTCTGAGCCCTCTCCTTTCTCTCTCTTGCCCAAACAGGAAAAAGCTGAAGAGGCCACTGGTCCTAAATCATGGAAATTGTTCCTAAGGTGCTTACAAAGCGATGCACAATTTCACAGAAGTAAGTCTTGTTAAGCTAAAAATTGGCTTTCCCGTAGTGAACTTGCTGACATGTCAGGCAAGGAGGGAAGAAGTCTAAGGCAGCAGAACAGGCTGCCCCGAACTCTGCCATCCCGACTGCAAGCTGGGCTGATTGACCAGGCCAGTGTGCCCAGTGGGCAGAGACCTAGGCATCAAGGAGGGGAAGAGAACAATGGGATTTCATAGATAAAAGACATTCATTTGGTCAGAAACTTTCACTTTTTGTGCAAAGGACTGGTTTCCATTCTAGCTAGTGACTGGAGTGGGAGGTGGTCACCTGGCTACTAATAGCTGGCCGAGATGTGATCTCTTGATCCCAGCCTGGCCAAATACGGTAGTACCTGGATCTCCGTGACAGGTAGGGAAGGTGGTGGGTGACCCATGTGCACCAGTTGGAGTCTCTGCCTGTTTGTTGAATTTGGGTTTGGGAGGAAGAACTCAGTCTTCAGGAATGAAATTTGGAGGATTTTTGGGCCAGCATGCAGGAAAAGAGAAGGAGTGAGCAAAATCTCAAAGAAGAGAGAACCAGCTAGGAGACCTGGTGGCCCCAGCATCCGTGGTTCACTGCCTGAGGCCTGCTGTACTCTTGTCCAGTCATGGTTTGGATACAGGAGCCAAGTAGAGCTCCTGGAACCTCCTTTTGGAGAAGCTAGGACAAAGCTCAGTCTACCAGTGTGAGGGAGGTGATGTGGGTGCCTGTGGGTTCCTGTCAGGAAATTCTGCCCTACCTGAGCAAAAACATCATCATTTTCCTTGTCTATTCATCTGCTGATAGACATATAGGCTGCTCCCAACACGTAGCTATTATGAGTGGTGCTGCTACAGACATGGCTACGCATGCCTCACTCTTGGCATGATGTCTTCTAACTCTTGTGGGAACATTCCTTGGGGGTGTGGGTAGCTGGGTCTGTGGGTGGTTCCCCACGTGGCTGTAGTAGTTCACATTACAACTAACCACGTGGAAGCACTCCTTTCCCACCCCAGCTCCCAGTCTCATCAGCATTTGTTATTTGATTTATTGATAATAGCCATTCTTTCTGGGACAGAATGGAATCTGCATATATATTGGCCATTTTTATTTTTCTTCTGAGAAATGTCCTTTCATCTGAGTTGGCCATATTTTGATTGGGTCTTTTATTTGGGGAGAGTCGATTTTTTTTTTTTTACTTCTTTATATATTTTAGATATTAATTTGCTGAGAAGTAGTTGGCAAAAATGTTTCCTTTCTGTGGGTTGTCTCCTCACTTTGTTGGTTGTTTCCTTTGCTGTGCAGAAGCTTTTTAACTTACGCAGTTCTATTTGTTGATTCGCGATGTTATTTCTTGTACAACTGGGGTCTTGTTCAAAAAGTCCTTACCTATACCAATGTCTCCAAAAGGTATTTCCTGTTTTATCTTTTAGCAGATTGTTTCTGTTTTAATATCCAAGTCACAGATCTATTTAGATTATATTTTAGCTCATAGTGAGAGAAATCGGTTTAGATTCAATCCCCTGCAAGGAAATAACCAGTTTTCCCAGTGCAAAGAGGCTGTCTTTCCTCCAGGTTTTTTCTCCTTTGTCAGTGACCAGAAAACACAATATGCCTGGGCTTGATTCTGCATTTTCTTTCTGTTCCACTGATCCACATCTGATTTTAGGTCAATACCATGCTGTTTTATCATGGTAGCTTTGTAATGTAACTTGAAATCTAGAATTGTCATGCCTTTTGGTTATTCTTGCTCAGAGTACTTTTGCATCTGAATCTCTTCTGGTTCCATACATATTTTAGGATTGTTTTCTCTAGTTCTGTGAGAAATGCTGTCAGTATTTGAATTAGAATTTCATCAAAACTATATATCAATTTTAATAGTGTGGTCATTTGGACAATAATGACTGCCTTTCTAAGAACAGAGAGTATCTTTACATTTTCTGTTACCTTCTTTTCCGTACTACCACAGAGGCCTTTGATTTCATTTATTAGGTTAATTCCTAAATATTTAATTTTCCTGGAGGCTATTGTGAAGGTTATTGTTTTCCCAGTTTCTTTCTCAGTGAATTCATTATTAGTGTACAGAAACTATTGGCTGGGCGTGGTGGTGCACATCTGTAATCCCAGCACTCGGGAAACTGAGGCAGGAGGATCAGTGCAAGTTCAAGACCAGCCTGGGCTACAAAAGTGAGCTCAAGGCCAGACAGAACTGCATAGTGAGACCTTGCCTCAAAAAAGACAAAAAAAAAAGAAAGAAACTATTGATATTTGCATCCTGCCACATTGCTGAATGTGATTATTAGTTTTAGGAGTGTTCTGCTTTAGTGTTTTTGAGTCTTCTATATAAAGGATCATATTGTCTGAAAAAAATTGGTAGTTTGACTTCTTTCCTTGTCTTTTTTTTTTTTTTTTTTTTTTTTTTTTTTTTTTTTTTTTTTTTTTTTTTTTTTTTTTTTTTTTTTTTTTTTTTTTTTTTTTTTTTTTTTGGTGGTACCAGGGATTGAACTCAGGACCTTGTGCTTGCCAAGCAAACACTTATTCTACTTAGCTATCTCCCTGGCCCCTTTCCTTGTCTTGTGTATCCCTTTATTTCTCTTACTGGACTTGGAGCTTCTTACTGCCTTGAATATCTCCATTAATTCAGATCTCAAAACTTCAAGGGTTTTGGGAGGCAGGAGCCACCCAAAAGCTTTGGTGGTGGAGCTTTGGAGTCAAATGGATCCAAGAGAGTGGTCAGGCTAACTGGGATCCTGGAAATGTGAACTTTCCTGGACCTCAGTCTTTATCTTTTGTGTATGTGGTAACAGTAGCAGCTGTGAAGATTAAGGGAGATGATGCATGGCCAGTGCCCCAGCAGGGCTCATTCTGAGAGGAGCTGAGGGCCACAGCAGCCCCCTGACATCTCTAATCCCCTAGGCTCTGACCTCCCTCCCCCAAGTTCAGCTCTACCCAGGCCATAGTTATCTAAACTTTTCCAAATGTCACTCCTTGCTTTTTCACTTTTTGATGCTTCGTGTCTTTATCTAGGTGACATTTTCTTTCCTTCCACAGGGATTGTTATGAGAACAGGAGTGAAAATAACAACAGGGCCTCCGGGCAAGATCTCTGGGGGAAAAGGAAGCTATCCTGACACAGAGACCGCGGGAGGAAGCCCCAAGGGAATGAAGGACCTGGACCTCGGTCAAGGGGTTGAGCTGAGGGAGTGCCCTCAGTAGTTCCTCAGAACTCCATCTTGGGAATTCTTGCTGAATCTGAAGCTCTCCATGTAGGACCTGGAAAATGGTTTAAAAAGACTTTCGAGCATGTTCTGACCACGTGTGCTTGTGCCTGAGCATGCCCTGGTGAAAGCAACAACAGACAGAGCAGGCAGGGATGGCCACTCTTCCCTCAGGGCCTTTTCCTCCTCTTCACAGAGCTGCGAAGGTTGTCTCCATCCTGAAGCTCTGGGATCTGGGTCAGGAGAGATATCAATTAGAGCCTTACTGAGGGCTGAATGAAGTGACAGAAACTCCTGCTCTCTAGAGAAGCAGAAGCGGGCCCTTCTGAGAGCTGGTGTGAGTCAGAGCAGAGGGCACCTGTAGGAACAGAACCACCCCTGGTCAGAGGCCCACAGTGACCTGTCCCAACCTCCAGAACTGGCCCTTCTTGTGCTCAGGTCCCAGTGTGTGCATTTAGTAAACGGGTCCTTCTCACTGCATCACTGAGCCTGTCGATCCTTTAATGTAAACTCTGGTCCCCACAGAGCTGGTTCTTGGACACTTCTTTTCACTGTGTCCGTCTTCTCTCCAAATTGATCCTCCTCTCCCCTTGCATTCTGCCCAGGAGCATGAGGCACGTGTGCACACAGTGCTCACACACATGCTTTCTCTCTGAGTCTCTGGCTCTCTTTCCCTCTGAATCCCCTAGGAGGCCTTGAATTAGATGCATCAGTGAGGCGTTTGGCAAGGAGTCAAGAGTGCTGTAGTTTGAATCTGGGATGTCCCCTTAAGACCCATATATTAAAGGTTTAGTCTGCAACTCGGTGCTCCTGGAGACAGTAGAGCCTTTACGAGGTGGAGCGGACAATAAATATATCAGCAGACACACAGAACGCAATCAGGTAAACGACCCCTGCTCTAGAGGGAAGCACAGCCAGGAAAAGGAGCACCACCTGATGGCGAGCTTGCCTCACGAGGGTGGTTAGGGGCTTTTCTTGGAGAAGATGTGGGTGAAGCAAGAAAGATCTATCAGGACTATGGTGCCTAGAGAAACATTGCTATGGCTTGGGTCTTAGCTGTCCCCCAAAGCTGCTGCTAAAGATTTGATGCCTATTGTGGCACTACCGGGAGGAGGCAGTGGGCAAGTGGGACCAGGTGAAGTCACTGGGAGGGTGTCCTTGGAGTGGGACCCTGACCCCTTCCTCTTCCTTTGCTTTTAGTCCAGGATGGCCTTGAATTTGCAATAGACTTCTCACCTCAGCTTTCTTAGTGTGGGATTACAGGCATGCACCACCACACCCAGCTACATTTTGTGTTCTTAAAGGTCATTGTGGTCGGTGGGCTGAGAAGATAGGGGTGGCAGCAGGAGAGCAGAAGCCCCCTAGCTCAGTGTCCCAGGTAGAGCTACAGCCTGACTGGCCCAAACTACCACCCTTGCACTTTGCTCTTGCATCTGCTGCCTCCTGCGTGTGACGCACAGGTAGCAGCTTTCACACAGGTGCTGCAGAAGTCTGCCTGCCAGCTGTCTCCTAGACACAGCTGGGCACAGCAGATAAAGGACTTGATTTAGACTAAGTCAGATCTGGGGTCAAATCGTGCTCTGTCCATAGCAGCTACAGGACATCTGTGGCTGTACTCAGCTTCAGTTTCCTACAAAACACAGATGATAATGTCATGTAGCTCTCCTAGCAGAGTTGAGACCTTAGATAAGGCACTATGAGTGACACAGGGTTTCACTTTTTGTTCTTCTCTTGAGAACAAAAAGCAACCATTTAGGCAGAGTTCTAGCACTCCAAGATGGGGATTCCTGGTCCCCACATTTGGCTTGCCTTCTAGAAGTGCCCCCTGCTTATGGCCTTGCCCCAGTTACCCTGTCAAGTGCCTTGGGAGGTAGTGCATTCCAAGCCCCTGTCATTTCCTTCCAGGGGAATGACTGACCAATCCTTTGGGGAAGCCAGCTCAAATGAGGGTCAAGGGGCCATCAGCTGGGGCGAAGGATGTCAGCAAGAAGCAGGACAACCCTCAAATCTACTCCAAGGATTCTTGTTCTCTCTTGGGTGTTTTGCCTACCCTCCTATCCCAGAATCCTCTCACATTCCTCGAGTCCAGGTAAGTTGGCCAAATTCTGGCCCCTCCAAGGCTAGGACCTGGCCAGTGTGCAGGGGACAGGAGGGAGGCTTGGCCCTGAAATTTCAGTCCCTGGGGACCAAAACTTGGGGTTTTTAGCAACACATGTTCACAGTGACTCAAAGAAGGAAGGCTCCAGAGAGACTGTGAAAAGCTCTGACCTACAGCTGCTCTTACCTGCACACATCTTGACATGTTAGATGTGATGGATTGAGAACCCTGGCTGAATAGCAAAGCAGACTCGCAGGGCTACACAGAGATAAAGCCCCAAGGCACAGATCAGGCCATGAGGTGGCCCAGGGAGTTCCACAGCTATCTCAGAGCTGGAAAATCCAAGGAGCAGCTGGGAGAGTCTACTGGAGCACTGAGGAGAAGCAGCGGGGCAGCTCCCCCACCCCCAGCACAAACAGCAAGCAGCTAGGATTCTAGAGACAGGCCTTGCTGGAGTCTGCGGAGGACCCCTATGCAGAGGGGAGGGGATAAGAGAAAGGAAAGCTGAGGAGCAATCAGGACTTGTGGAGCCCTGAGGGACAATGAGCCAGCAGAGTCCACAGCTGCCTCAGCAGCTCTCCTGCTGCATGGCCCTGAAGGGGCAGCTTCCCTTGGGCCACCAACCCACACCTCCTTCACACAGGAAGGCCCAGAGGACCCAGGCAAGGTGGGAAGTTGGTGGGAAGTCTCAGCATAAACGGGAATCATGAAGACCTAAATAAAGAGGGACTGCAGAAAATGCGTCAATGATGGCTCAGCTCTGAGTTGAAACAAGCTGCCTCCTCTGCGAATTTGCAATCTTAGGGCCCTCTTCTTGGCTAGCTGAGCTTCAGATTCACACTGTTTATGTGACTTGGAAAGCCAAGAAATTTACTGGAAGCGAGGCAAAACCCTCCTCGGAGCTAGTACTCACAACTCAGGATTCAAGATTCCCTTGGAGAGGAAGGCCTCAGCATTAGCTCAGAGCTCAGTTATGAGCTACTCGGGTGAGCGAGCCGCTGGAGCAGAAATGGCCAGATGAGTACAGCACAGCAAGACCTCAGAAGGACTTCAGACACTGAAATTATTGAGCATAGACTATAAAGCAAGTATGTTTAAAACAAAGTCCTTAAACAATCATCAGCCTCCTGAAAGCTCTTTGGAGTCTGACAGTCTAAGCTCGCCCACACATCCACAGACTTGACCTCAGGCGAGGTCCCCGCGAGCCTTTGTGGTTGGCTACTTTCCTGCTAAAATGAGATGTGCATGTTTGTGTGGGGGGACCCACAGGGACACATTCCCACTGAGAATGCCCTTGCCAGTGCCCTCAGACCTGTTTTCAGCCGCATGTGTATTTTCTTCACCCAGCTGTCCTGTAGCCCTACTGTGAGAGTAGGGCCTGAGCCTGCCTCCTGACGCCTTCCATCCTTTCCCATGCCCGGCCTTCCCTGACTCCTGCGCTGATTGAGCTCTATATTAGTTTCTTTGCTCTAGAGGATTACAGCTTTAGGGACACGGAGATAGCTAAGGGGCACAAGTGCCTGCCTGGCAAGTACAAGGTTCTGAGTTCGATCCCCAGTTCTGAAAAAAAAAAAAAAAAAAATTAAAAAGAGAATTACAGCTTTAATGACAAAGGCCCCATCCCCTCGCCTGGACCCCACACTGAGGACTCCCTGAAGGCAGGAAGCCACTGTCCACAGAAGGAGGGTGAAACTGCACCCCAGGATTGCTGGAGCCCACAGCAGCTCTCTTGTGGACTGACAAAAGGACTGACCAGAACCCTGTGGGTTGGCTCAGAAATGGACCACCTCTAATAGTGCCTGCCATAAGTCCCAGGCTATGCCTCAGGTCCCTGGCCTCCACTTCCTCCCCACCTGCTCATTCCCTGTCCCCAAGGAGGCCCCTGCAGCCTGGATATTGGCACTCTTGTCCTGCTGCACCCATCACTGTCCTTGATCTCTCTGGTCAGCAGGACCTTTTCCTCCTCACTGCAAGAGCCTCCTCTGCCTTGCCTTTCCTGCCCACAGCTCTTTCCCTTTCTCTGCCTTCTTTACCTCCTCTTCCTCCAGAAAGCCTCCCTGTCCTAAGGGAGGAAGAAGGAGGCAGTGCATCTAAGGCACTTGTGACTGTCTCATCCTGTAACAGGACCCTTCTGGACAAGACGGCAGCCCCTGCTGTCTTAGTTGCTTCCACAGTGTTGGAGCCAGACTTGCAGCTTAAAGGTGGACATGTTTATTCAACTCATGGTCTTTAGAGGGTTCAGTCCATAGCCAGCTCTAAGGCAGGAAGAGTGTGTGGGATGGGTCTGACACAAGGAAGCAGCTCATATCATGGTGGCCAGGAGGCAGAGAGAGGCAGGAGGGGCTGGGAAAGGAGATGACCCTGCTGGTCTGTGTACACTTCTCCAGCCTGATCCTACCGCCTAGCAGCATCTGTAGCCATGGACTCAACAACGAGATCACCCACGCAAGCATGCAGCGCCCTCATGAGCCAGCCACCTTCTCAGACCCTCTCTGCTCCCTGTGGGCTTTTGGAAAGGTCCTGTGATAGGTTACTTAGATTTCACACTCACTGAGGTAATTTCTTTGTGAATTAGTAACAGGGCACTCAAGACTACTCAACAGTCTAAAAACTACAAACTTAAGCCCACATGTCTGGGAAATTCTCCCTGAGATTGATGAGTTCTTTTTATAACTGGTCTTGGTAATAGGACATGGTATTTGTGTGGATCAAAAGCTGGTAACCTCAGAATCTGTTAAATTGTACTAACCTAAGTCAAAGTGATTCATGTTGCTGTACATGTGCCCCTATAGGTGATAAGTTTAGGCCTGACTACCTGTTGATCTGCATAGGAATGTAGCTAATGATTTTGTTTTGTTGAAACCCAAAGTTCATCTGGGTATTGTGCTCAATCTATTGTCTAGTTAATTTGTAAATTGTACCTGTATGCATTGGTAAGTTACAAATGATTAATTTTTAAAAAATCAGTATGTGCTAAGTGGAAAGTAGTTTCTGTATAAAAACCCTGTTCTCTGTCACTGACACGTGCTTCTCTGTCTTCTCTCCTGCATGAGTTGAAAGTCAGGAAGGCCCTGAGCTCCATATTAAAGGCTCAATTTAAATTTCAATTTGGACTCTGATCTGGCTTCTGCTTGAGAACCCATAACAGTCCTCGATCTAACCATGACACCTGCTCTCCCACATCACCCCTCCAAACTTTTCCTCCCTAGAATTAGCGGGCTTGCTATAAAGTCCATATAGCAAAATAGCCCCGCGAGAGCAGGCAGATACATTCTATAAAGGAAGAGCAAAGGCCTACACCTACCAGACATTCAAAAGAGGGTGAAGCTATAGAGATTAAGACAACAGGGTTAGATAGACCTCTTTGCTGATAAATAACAAAATGTGCTCCCTTTAAGCAGTGGACTGAGGGCCCTGGAGATAGTTCAGCCGAGTAGAGGCGCCTGCTTAAGCAAGCTTGGGTAAGACAGAGACCGAAGTTCAATCCCTTGCTGACATGTTGCATCAGCCCCACGCCCAGGGTGGCCTGAGCTGACCACAGAGTCTGGGAGTGGTGGCCCACACCTGTCATCCCAGCATGTGTTTTTTTTTTTTTTTTTTTTTTTCTGAAAAACAGAAAGATCACCATGAGTCCAAGCCAAATACATTGAATAAAAAATAAAATAAAATAAACAATGGACTGAAAACAAATTTGACTTACAAATGAGAAGACTGAGGGAGAGATTCTAAGTCAGAAACCTTACAGCCTATAATAAAAGAAGAGGAAACAACCAGCCATCAACTGCCTCCCATGACTTGAGGGTCCTGATGGACAGTGGTAGGGAAGGAAGTTCTTCCTAGGAGGACAAATACCATTGTGTCACATTTATTGCTTGCTCTGCATATTTTTAGCCCATAAAAATCAAAATAAGATAAATGTCAGCTGTATTAGACTTTAAAATGAAAAATAAAACCAGAAAATACTTTCAAAATTAATTTGGGGATAAGGAGACCTTTTAAAATATGATACAAAACAAAGAAACCACAAAGAAAAAGCTGAGACTTTTGACTACATAAAAGTTAAGCTTTCCTCTGTGGAAAAAATTATCATACATAGGCAGACCGCGAACCATCATCTCTAGCTCAGGGAAAGGGCCCAACTTCCTAAAATGTGAGTTTCTGTCCAAATCTACAAGATAAAGGAAAACAACCCATACATAGTACTAGCAAGCAAAGCATATAAATGCTGACAAGGAAGGAAAAATAAGTGCTTCTTAAACATATAAAAAAAATGCTCAAATCACTTATAAAAGAACTGCAAATTAGGTTGTAAGAAGACAGTCCCTGCGTCAAATAAGCAAAACAGTGCACCTCATATGCTGCTGGTGAAAGGGCAAGCAGGTATAGTCTCTGAAAAAGCCAGTTTGGCCCTCAAAATTCAGAATTCCTATGCCTTCTGGCCCTAGAACTCCACTTCCTAGTCATTTGCACTGGAGCTGAGTGCGAGGGTGTAAGTGCAGGGCCACTGCATGAACGCTGCTCTCGGAAAACAGTTAAAGCAGCTGAGAGAGGAACTGACACCGTTTCCCAAAACACAGTACAGAAGTTACTGTGCAAGAAACATAACTAAGGGCCAGCGAGATAGCTCAGCCAACTAGGGGCCTGCTTAGGTAAGCGCAGTAAACAAGGTTTGATTCCCTGCACCACTGTGCCAGCCCCTGAGAGTGGGTGTGGTGGTGCATGCCTATAATCCCAGCACTGGAAAGGCTGAAAACAGGAGGGTCACTACCAGTCTGAGCTGCATAGTGAGACCCTGTATCAAATTATGCAAAGATCTTCAGGATAAACAGAAGGTCAAAGCACTGAGGGTGTGGAGATCTGTTACCGTGCCTCTTCCATGCCACCCAGCTGACACCATCTGCTGCCAGTGAATCACAGAGGGCAGGGTGTGGTCCCTGGGGAGGCAGTGAGTGGGAGGACAGCCAGCTCTGCACTTCCCTGGCCAGGGGCTCTGCAGGCCCTAGGGCATTGCTGGACCACCCCAGAGGAGCCTGCTCCGGAGGGGCCAGGCCCAGGAATCTGCATTTTAATTAAATGCTTTTCTGGGGCTCCTGATACTCAGTTAGGCTGGGAAAACATCAGCCTAGCAGGAAGGATGTCTTCACTGACACAGAGGTGCTCTCTGCAGCAGCTGGGGGTACTGAAATGTAAGGGTAGCTCATGTTTCTTACATCCCCTCATTGTACCAATCACAGCATGGAGTGTGCTATAGCATTACTTTCTTCAGCCCCACAGCCCTTCTGGCAGGTGCTATTACAGCTTCATTTCACTGATAAGGAAATTAAGACTCAGAGAGGTTAAGTCATTTGCCCAGGGTCACACAGCCAGGGCCTGGACCTAAAGCTAGAACTGACTTTCTCTTTGTAAATGTATTCTTTAAACTGACAAATACAAATTTTATGTACTTGCTACATACATTGCAATAGGTTTACATTGTAAAAGGGCTAAGTTAGTCTAACTCACACATGCATTGCCTCACATATTTCTTGTGGGGAGATTCACTCAAGGACCGGTGGTATAGCTTAGCGGATTAAGCACTTGCTTAGGGAAGGGCAGGGTCCAGGGTTCAGTTCCTGGCCCCACCTGCCACACTGGCCCCGCTCTTGAGTGTGCTAAACCGGTGATGGAGTCTGGGCATGGTGGCACACACCTGTAATCCCAGCATTTGGGAGGTACAAGCAGGAGGATCACTATGAGTCAGTAGTGAGACCCTGTACAAAAAAAAAAAAAAAAAAAAAAAAAAAAAAAAAAAGACTATCTACTCGTTCAGTTATTTTCAAGAACGCTTCATTAATAATTAACTCTGGTCACTGCATTGTACAATAGATCTCCTGAGCTTATCCCACCGATCTAACTACACTCTGGTGTTCTTCAGCCAACATAGCCCCTACCTAACCCCCATCCTCTCTGTTTCTGAGCTCAACTATTTTCGGTTCCACATCAGACCGAGACCGTGCAGCCTTCCTCTTCCTGTGCCTGGCTTCCTCCACGTAGCCTGGTGTCCTCCAGGTTCACCCAAGACACTGAGCATGGCAGGGTTCCTTCTCTGTGAGGGCTGAATAGGATCCACCGTGTGCACACACCATGCACCCAGCATTGGGCACTCACGTTGCTTCTGCCCCTTGGCCAGGACTGCTAGACCACACAATGGTTCTATTTTGAGGGTGCTGGGGAGTCTCCATGCTATTTTCATTACAGCTGTGCTAATTTAGGTTTCCACCCAGTGCGTGGGGCTCCCTTCCACTGTTTCCTTCCAGCAGTGACTCTGTCCTTCGAGCAGTGCTTGGATCTGAGCAGCACTTGGACCAGCGCGTGTGATGGCTCACTGTGGGGGGTGTCTGCACTCTCTCGTGACAAGTGGTTTGCACATTTTCCTCCTGGTCTGTCAGCCATCTGCGCATCTCCTTTCCATAAATGGTGCTGTTCACCACCATGCTTAGCATGACCCTGAGAGCAGCACAGGCAGCCAGTCCCAGTGATTAGATTTATTAATGTCCTGCCAGTGTCCAGGGCACGGGCATTCAGGCCTCATGTTTTGGCCTCAGGAAGCTGATGCAGGAGGTCACTGTGGCCATTAGTGGTATGAAAAATAGAAGGTTGGCATTGCAAAGACACTGTGGTCGCTGCTCCAGCCGAAGGCTCCTCCTGAGGAGTTCAGCCGCTGTCCGGTAGGGATTCTATTTCCAGTTCCATGGTGAAGAATAGCAAAGTCTCTCGGGTGAGGGCCTGGTCACATTTTGAGCACCAGGTGTAGACAGGCTGAGCTGGCCTATCCAGGTGGAATAGGCAAGTGTGAAGCAGGCCGAGGTCCAAGAAGTGAAGGTGATGGCTCCCTACCACACACAGACTGCTTGGTTAAGGCACAGCCTGGAGGTCAGCACAGATGAGGTGTGCCGACCCATGTAAGCAGGGCCTTGACTTACCTGCTACTAAGTCTTCTGCCACTGATATTGGCTGTCAGGTCTTTAGCTTGCAGTGGATGCATTTCTGCAGAGGAACTTCATCCTGGAGTGGGGGCCTCAGTATGAGAGACCTGGGGAAGCTGCTTGAAGGAGGACAAACCTGAGTCCTGAGCACCGCTGAAGCAAAGTTGGGCCTGGCCAAAGAGCAAGCAAGAGGTGATTATCTCAGCACCTGCTGGGCACCAAGAACATTCACGCCCAGACCTCTATATTACCACTCCATCCCTGAGGTAAGAACTATGCTTTCCACTCTGCAGATGAAAAAGCCGAGGCTGAGAGTCAGCGCTGGACCTGGAGCCGCAGTACCCAAAAGCAGGATGCATAAAGCGGGCGGAGCCCTTCCGCATCTGCCTCACCAGCATATTCTGATGCCGGTGCTGAGAAGCCCTGCAGCACAAATGCACCTGTCCCCATTTTACAGAAGCCCAAGCCGAGGCCTGGGGAGGCAAAGCAGCTTGGTAGGACATGGTCTGTGGTATAAAATTTCATCGTCCTTTCCCAGTACCTGGGAATCTCAGAATGCAGGGAATCTGAATCTGCAGTGACTCCAGCCAAGATGGAATAAATCCCACCTTTGTTTGTGTACTACTTTGCAGGTGTTTATAAACTGCTGTTCTCTTGCATAAAATAGACATCAAAATGTCAAAGGGTAACTAACTCATACTTGCTTTTTTCTTGCTGTGTTCCTCCCCAACCAATTTCTGATTAAAGGCCACAAAAATGCAACTGTTGAGCCTCAGGGAGCTGGAGGCGGGGCTGAGCAGGGCCCTTGGGCAAAGTTTGATGCTAACAGACAGGTATCAACGTGGAGAAGGCAGGGGGAACTCATCTCAAAGTGGTTACAATTCAAAATTAACAGAGTTCAGCTGGGTGTGGTGGCGCACATCGTAATCCCAGCACTTGGGAGGCTGAGGCAGTCAGATCATTGTGAGTTCAGAGCCGGCCTGGGCTACAAAATGAGTTCAAGGCCTGCCTGCACTGCATAGTGTCACCCTGTCTCAAAGTGACAAGATGGAGCCTGACTAAGGGGCAAAGAGAATTTTTTTTCTGACGGGGCATGGGGCAGGTGTGTTGAGGGACAAATGTGTGGTGTGCTCACTTTTTGGTGACAATATTATGTGACAAGCACTCCTTAGGTCAGTGTGGTCACTCTCCCTGTGTCCAAGCAGAAGGAGTAGGGGACACCTATGACACCAAGCCTGGCAGGCTGCAAGTCATGGCCGCCCTGCTTTCATTGTCAGAAGCCAAGCCCACAGGCTCAGGCTGTGTACTTGTCTACCGACAGTACAGTAACAAACTGCTGCGCACAGCCCAGCCTGCCGCAGACGCTGAGCACCTCCAATTAGCAGGCGAGAAGGGCGGAGGGCCAGCCGTGCCAGAGCAGCAGGCCCTGGGAGGCCAGCAGTCGCCTGGGACCTGGACACCCACAGCAGCAGACCCTCCGGGCCTCCCAGGAGCCGCTGCCCTGTGAGGCCCCCAACCCTATCTGAGCTTAGAAACTCAGTGAGCCAGCCCAGGCACTTCAGAGCCCTGCCCCCTGGCCCCCCCCCCCCCGCTTCTGACTCCTGAAACATTCCGACATTCCGCCTCATTCAAATGTTTTTGCCCGTAAGAGGATTTGTTAATAATGGATTTTAAGAAACATTAAAAAATATTGCTCTCTGCTCTGACTGGAGCAATAGTTCATAAATTATCGATTTCTGCTGCCAGGAAATGAGGATTCGCTTTTTTCCTGAAAGGAAGAAATTCCACAGTTGGAACGGAGGAGAGGAAGAGGGAGCAGGTTGGAGAGGGGGCACAGCAGCGGTGTGGAAGGAGGTCTTCACCCACCCAGGCAATCGGAAGGAGAACTGAGACCCCTTTGCCCACTGACAAATAGGGCTCCAGCCCCTGGCTTTCCTTTCCCGGTACGTCCCTGATGCCGTGAGGCAGGAACAGCCACAGGCAAGGCAAAATTCTTGCATCTTCCAGCGGTGTGGCCCCTGGCTCGTCCTCTCTGAGCTGCAGCCTAGGTGTCTATAAGGAGAGCTGAGGAGAATGGGTGAGGTAACCATGCAGAGGGCCCATTCTCCACCAGGCCTAGTAGAGGGTCACCTTCTTCTCCTTCCTCTGGCTCCACTTCCAACAGCGGGGACAGCTAGTGCAGCGCGCAAGGCAGGAAGGAGTTCAAGGCACCCCGGCAGCCCCTGTGATGCCTGGGGGGCCCCATGGCGCTGCTATTCCTGAGCCCTGCCAGCCCATGAGGAGCCTCTTAGCAGTGTTTGGTCAGCAATTTGGGCTGTAGTCCTGTGCTCTGTGGGCCCTGCCTGTGGAGCGCTTCTTGCCGGCCCCAGCTCCCACCCTCGCCCTCGCCAGGGGGTCCTATGAGACTCAAGCGAGGCTTGGCAAATCAGCCTCCCCCTAAGGCAGTAGTCACTGAAGACACAGAGAAAGGGACACAGAGTCCGGAGAGTGGGGTGGGGCAGTGGCTGGGGTTGGATCCGCCCAAGCAGGGCAGAGAGATCTGGGATTTGCCCTGCCTGGGGTGGGAGGTGGGGAGGTGCAAGGCCCCACAATCACAGAGGCACCTGGAAGCTGGACACTGCTGGGCCTGCACAGCTCTGCCTCCTCTGGAGGAATGACACTTGGGGATACAACCAGGACCCAGAATCAGGCGTCTGAGTCCCTGAGACTGGAGATCCTGGAAGACTTGAGCTACTTCAGGCTGTAAGCAGCAGCTCTGTGGAGATTTCCTTTTCTTGAATCTTGGTATCTAGATTAGAACACAGACAAGTGAGTCCCTGCAGTGCACTTGCCAGGGGTGGCCGTTCTGTCAAGCTTTCGCAGTGGGTTCACATTACAGGACCTTTAGTGGGGGAAGTGGCCAGATCCACAAAGAGGCAAACATGTGCCTGTCTTGGAGGGGGAAAAAATAATCTGTGTCCTAAGGTGGTCCAGCCTCCACAGTTGATGGAAGAGACCTGGAGAAGCGAGAGAGTTTGGATGAGAATTTGCACCAGCTATAGGCAAAGCTTTGCAGAAGACTTCCTCATTCCCTCTGTGCTCCCTGAGCTACTCTGGTGTTCACCTTCTGCCTGTAGCTGGGGACAATGGAGCATGCACGACAACCTTCCAAGATGTTCTCCAAGGCCAAACAGGGAGAGGTCAGGTCAGATCACAGCTATGCTCTTGCCTGGGCCTGGCACCATCACGCCCTGAGAGCCAGGCCTCCCCTGCAGCTGGCAAAAGTCCTGTCCCACTCGGCCTGCTGTTTGCCCAATATAACTTGCTTCTCCCTCATAGCAACAGAATCCTGATAATAAATATTTCCTGGAAACTTAATTTTCCCCAGATACCTGGGCTGGTTCTTATTGGTGCACCTGTCAATCAGGAAATAGACACTATGTGTGCTGGCCTGAGCCAGGCTTGGAGGAAGCTGAGCTGTAGGCCTCCTCCTGCCCCCCCCCCCCCCCGCCATTCTTCCAAGGACGAGCAGATCCAGTTTTGCCAACCTTGGTCCTAGAGCCCATCTCTCAGGGATCTGCACTATAAAAGAAGAAACTGCAGTGACATGCTTGTCTCCGAAAGGAAAAATGCTCTTGGTAAGGTGTCAGGGTCTGGGTCCCAAAGGGAAGAGGTGGTTCCAGCTTCATAGCAAAAGCCTTTTCTTTCCCCTTTTATCTTCACAAATAGCAAAGAGACTTCATTTCCAAGCCCTGCTCTGCCTTTGACCACATGATGTTACGCAAAACATGCTTCTCGGGATCTCACCATGCCTATCTTAGAGTGAAATATTTGACCTGATGTGATAAAAATGCCTTCCATCCCTTTAAGTAAATGATTGTGCCATCTGCCAGCAAAGTGGGGGTGCAGGATGTTCGTCCTGTTGACCAATTAGGAAACACGACACAAAACTTACCAGAATCACTGATAATTACCACCGGATTTAAATTAAAGGCCACCAGGGCTGGAACAGCCTGGAGGAAATACAGGAGTGAGAGGGGAGGATGGGAATGGGGGTAGCTGAAGTCACTCAGGAGGCAACCCAGCAGCAGGGGTGGGACTGAGCTCAAAGGACTATGGGTGAATCCATGGAGAAGAGGAAAGCAAAGGTGGCCCAGGCAGTGGGGTGCAGTGGGGAGCACGGCGTGGGTGAGCTGGGCTGGACAATGAAGGGACAATGAAGATGAAGTGATGTGAAGGTGGGTCACCACCGCCACAGCCCTGTTGCTTTTTCACAGAAAGCACTCCTGGAAGCTTGGATGGCAAGATGGTGCTAAGGACTGGTGCTCAGCCCTAGACCCTTTGGTCTTCTCTTCTGCGCTGCCTCTAAGATTAATTACCCCTCCCCCAGCACTAAGGCAAAACCTGCTCCCTGCATGACATGTAGTTTTGTCTTCCTCAAGGTCATGGAGGCAAGGGTGACAGAGGACCAAGTAACTCCTCCAAGCACAGACCCATCCAAGGGCTCCAGAGAGTTCTCTCTTCTGAGAATGACACTAAGACCCACAGAAGCTAGGTAAGAAGGGGAGCTAAGGCCAAAGCATTATCACTGGGCAGAAGCTGGTGTGCAGCTAGATGAACCTCAATCTCGACGAGGAGGCTACAGCTGGGTAAGGGCTGGATCCTCTGTGGGCTCAGCCACTGCACTGAGGATAGCTCCCTGACTCAGGGCCATGTGCTACCTCTGTAGCTCTCCCCTAAGCATGTTTTGAAGAGAACACAGGTTAGGCAGCTGGAGGAGTCCTGGCCTCAGCAAGGGAAACTTCCCCAGTCTGTTGTCTTCAGTTAGCAGCAATGTGACCTCCACAGAGGCCCAGCCTCTCCCACCCCAATCCCTTTTCTTCCTTCTCAGCTTCTGCTAGCCTTGCTCCCACATACCTGGAGCTCAGCATTGGACTTGCTCCTCTGCAAACTCCTCTGCTTATCCCTACCTCAGTCTGATGCTGCCACCCAGGGCAGCTCCAGACCAAGTTTGGCATGGGGTGGGTGAGCTCGTGAAGGCCAGTCATAACCCGTACAGCGAGGTCCCTTCCTGAGGTCACCACATCCTGGGAGGACACAGTGGGTGCTACTGTGTCCCACATGGGGTGGGACCAATTGCTGGGCCCACCATCCATTCTAATATCACTCAGCATTATTTGTGTTAATTCACACACTCACAAAGATGGATCGCTATGCACCTCCACACCCAGCCCTTGTCTAGGGGTTGGAAAGACTACAGTGAACAAAATAGCCTGAGTCCCCAGCTCACGACATCTGCATTCTAATGGAAAGAAACATAAAACAAACACAGAAAGTAAGGAAAAGATACAGTGTGTTAGATGGTGATTAGCAGTATGGAAAGGAATAAAGCAGGAAAGGGAGCTGAGAAATGCTGGAGATGGTGACGTCATAAAGGGTACAGTCAAGGAAGCCTCACAGAGAACAGGATACTTGAACAAAGACTTAAAGCAGCTGTGGGCATTGGCCATCACAGAAGAGGGAGGAACCTTCCACACACAGGGAGCAGCATGTCCAAAGGCCCTGAGGCAGCTGCACTGTGTACTGTGGCTTGTGGCAGCACTGTACTCTTTCTCTATAGAGCCTGGCTCTCCTGGACTGCCGTGCCTCCTGCACCTGTCCTGGTGCTGGCCATAGAAGAAGGCAGCAGCTTGGAGCAGCCAGGAAAATTCCCTTTCCTCATATTCCACAAAGAGAGGTCCACACATGGCATTGCCATGTCCATTGACTGACACAGGCATATTTTCCTATGGCAAACTCTGCTCTCACACTCAGACCAGAACACTAGCCACCAGCTCTGGGGAGGTGTGGATTTGCTGAGGATTCTCCAGGGTTCTGTTCAGCAACCTCACTGGCAAGGAAGAGCTGAAGAGATGAAGACATGACATATGGGGGAGCACCAGAAAATGTTAATGGGTGAGATTGGGAAGCCTGTGGCGCATTCTGGCGCCCTAGAGCAAGACCTGAAGTGGTGAGGGCTGCCGTTGGTCCAGTGCCTGTGGGTACCAGCCCGAGTCTCCTGAGTGGTCACGCTTCCTTGGGCAGCTCGAGGTGCACCAGCCCTTGGCTTCTCCCACACTGTGCTCCCTTACTGAGTCATCTTCTCTCTGTCATCTGCTCCCACACAGAGTGACTCACTCATGCCAACAGGCTCTCCCCACCCTTCCTGCAGGTCCCCAAACTGGCATCTGGAGCAGAGCTGGAGGCTGGTGGAGAGCAGGTTCAGATGGGGCATTGGGGTGAAGCCCAGCCATGATCTGGCACCACCGCAGCTGGGAGGGCAGCAGGGGCAGGCCCCAGGGGAAGCTCTTGGAGGTCCCAGAGGGAGCTCCTGGCTTCTGCTAAAAGGGTAGAAGTGAGCCAGAGGCAACAGGTGAGAGGTCCTGAGCCAGGGCTGATGCTGGCCGCTTGCACTCTGGGGTGCTCCTTCTTGGGCCCGCCCCCGGCGTTTCCTGCTGCCCCAACCTTGCCAGATGTGACAGAATTGTCAGGGATATATGGGGCCTATGAAACCCACTGGGGCAGCAACTGACAATAACAAAATTGATGGACTGAAGAGGAAAAAAAAACTACTTTCCCCCTTCAGCCCAGCATGTACCAAACATTTCTCCCGTTTCCTAGGACGGAAGCAATTACACAGCCTAACAACCAGTCCCAGGAGCCTTGGCTTGAGTTGGAACTAATTACCAATTACTAATAAACAGTGAATTAATACTGTTGACCAAATTAAAATTAATTCAGATCAAACTAGAATAACTCAAATGAAATGCCACCTCCACCACATTTCCCATATCTATCCATACTTGTTCCATACAAACACACACACACACACACACACACACACACACACACACACACCAGCTTGTGTTTGTACCCTAACTTCTCCCCCAGGACAAACACTCAACCCACAAGAGACCCCACATCATGACTGGCATCTTTCTTGCTCCTGCCATAGCAGAATGACTCCAGCACACCAGGCTCCTGTCATCAACCCCATTCTTGCTTCATCACACACATATCACTCTCCCTCTGCCTGGTTCCTGGAAGCCCACTTAGTTTCCTAGTTCCCAAGTACTGTCAATTTCTCAGTTATGCCTCTGTTCTTATAACACATGGCTTTCCTCATAGCCCTGAAAATCCTTATTGAATGCTTCTAGAATCTTCTTTTGGAAATTTCTTGAGCAATCTTTATCACCCATCAATTCCGAGTTGATGCCTGAACCCTAGACCTTTCCCTCTGCACCAGCTTTGCATTGGGACCTCTCAATTCTCCCTGCAGCCCTGAAAGAATGATGATTTTTATCTGGGAGAAGGAAAACCTATCCCTCTTCCTTCTCTTCCCCCAAGTTGGGAAGGACCTAAGAATGGCCACGCCCCCTGCCATTTCTCTTGAGGGATAATAGAAATTGATGGAGACAATCCTGAGCCCAGCTAACTGAGGCTGAGGGAACAAAGTGACCTTTAGGGTCTCTGTTGCCTATCCCAGCTCCACTGGTAGGAACTCAAGCAGAAATAAAAACACTGGTTTCCATGTAGGAAAATGTGTACCAGGAGGTGGAGAGTTCCCTGGGCTTAGCCCTTGGGGTAAGCCAACACCCAGTGACCACCTTTTTGCCGAGAGATTATTCGAATGAATCCACAGAACCTCATTCAATCATCCAGCCACTTCCTCTTGTTTTAAAGGAAAAACAGAAAATCCACTGTGTGCCTTGGCCCTCATACAGCAAAGCTATTGAGGGTCTGTGCACCGGCCTGCTAAATGTCAATTGTTTCAATTCCAAACATGGAAAAGAACCATTTTCCTCCTGTCTTAGCTACTCTCCTCTCATTGCTGGAATGAATACCTGACATTCAAAATGAAGTTAGGAAAAGTTTATTTAGCTCACAGTTCCTGGAGGTTTCATAGTTTAAAGCAGCCTGAATTACATAGCAAGACCTCAGAACCTTATTTGCTCAGGAGAGGTCAGTGCCTCCATCTTCTCCAAAGATCTCATCTCTGCCAGAGTTGACCTCATTCACAGACACTGCCATCCCACTCAACAGGACCTGGAGGAGAGGCTGGAGTGCTGCTGTGTCCAGGATGGCCTGCTCCACACCTCCAAAAATGGTTGCAGGTTAGAGGCAGCCCATGCTGCCAGTTTAATGGTTTTGTGCCTCTCTGGCCCCGCCCCTCAAGCCTTGCTGTGGTCCTCTGGCCCCGCCCCTCAAGCCTTGCTGTGGTCCTCTGGCCCCACCCCTCAAGCCATGCTGCTCCTTGACCCATGTCTGCCCCATGACTTACATGAGGCTTTGGGGGGACAACTAGACACAAACCATCACATCTCCTTTTCTGAATGACCAGATGATCGCAGAGATACAGAGTATGGCAAGAGATACCTACAAGCTGCCTCCTCTTGAGGCCCAGTGAGGAGGGTAGGAAGTTCCTCTCACTGGGGAGGGGGTCAAAGTGGCAGTCCCTTCTTATACAAGGACAGGAGAAGCACATGCATGGAGCAGGAATGGAGGACAGTCCTGGTCCCTACACGTGCAGGTCCTCAGAATGTCAAGGATAAAGGGGGGACTATGCTCCCACTTCCAGGGGATATGACAAAGATGTGACTGTGTTTGTGTCCTGGGGCCTATGTGTATGAGTGTGACAAGCAAGAATTGAACAGTCATGAGCATATGGCTTGGTGCTGGGACAACATGGTAAAAATTACTCAGTATGACCAGCTCTTACATTAATTTGTGCAGAAGTCACAATAGGGCTTACTTTCAGGGGATGTCTTATGTCTTCATGTACAGAAATTGACATTTATTCAAATATACTCATATCATCTTCTTCTGGAACAACATCATCATCGTAATTGCTCAAGCACCAGATTCTGGCCTGAATTCCTTGTGACCCCATTTCTGAGAAGACCATTGACCCTTAGCAAATGAGCTCCCCTTAAATGAATCGTTCTTGCCCATATGGCTTACATTCTTACAATACAAAACATATTGGATTGTGAAGATTCATATTACACACAAGCAAGTCCGCTTGTTACCAGGTGTTCTGCTATTTGTGCACTGTGCCAGTGTTCCAGTTGTTCATTCAGCCATAAATCTTGAGTTCATCTGTTTACCTAGGCATTTACCTCTCATTCTAGGACAGCTGCTTGAGCACTTACAAAATTCTTAATCATAATTTATATTGTCATTTATTTTAAACATGAATGTGAATGTCATTTATTATATTTAATTATATATAATATTATTTTATGATTCAATACATCCATCGTATGTTGCAACAGATGTGTTAAATGGATCATTCTGGCTGCAGATCTTAACTGGGGCTGATTTGGGGGCCTGGGCTTATAAACATCCTAAAAAGTCATGCGAGGGTTTGTTTGGGGAAAACGTGGTAGCTAAAGTCAACCACATGTTTGCATTTCAAATACAGCATTAATGCCTAAATTTAAAATGTTGCATTGCTACATTTAGATCAACTAGTTTTATATCTAAAACCTTTAGGCTTCTAATCCTGCAGCAAACAGCATGATGAATAAAGAAGCCACATTTTATGGTAAAGTGTTTCTTATCCAAATGGCCTGGATCCTACAGTAGGGCTTTCCCTGGAGATCCCTCTTTCAAGATCCCCAAGCTCACCCACATGCACACACCACGTGCAATTTCCTGAGACACATATTTGAACTATTCAGGATTATTTCTGCTTGTTCCAGAATAAGTGCTTATTTGTGCCCAACTTGCCTAATTGACCCTTTTGTGACAGAAACTGGGTTCCTATATCTTTTCAATTCCTTGCTGCGCACAGTTACATGTTAAGCCTCCAGCAAACGCTCAGAGACTAATTCTCCTGGGGTTGTCCTTCAGCACCATGGACAGAACCTCAGTCCTTGTTTCCTGCTTCTCCCATACTGGCTTCAGTTTGGTCTTGGTTTTCTTAGATATCAAGTGTCCAGCCGCTTTACTGAGAGCTCAGCTCTGCTGCCTTTATCCTTAGGAGATTATGCTGGGAGCCAGAAGCCAAACCACACTATGTGAGAGAAGAAAAGAAGAATCCTACAAATGGAAGAACCTTGCACACCTGTCATCCTAGTCATAGGGTCCAGTCAGAGTCACAGATCCCAGCTAGTGCAAGAATTGCTGGTCCTTCTCAATAACATGGAAACTTGGCTTGTGGTTCTGGATTTCTAGGCAAGCATAGCACTTGGCCATTTGGGGGAAATCTGGGACAAAGAGTGTGGCTGGGCTGGGTTGGGCAGATCCTGGCATGGCAACACATAGATGAAATAAAGACATTTCTGGGCTACAAAGGGAGAAGGAACCAAAAGCTGAGCACAGGGAGGGCAATGTTAGTGATAAGAATCAGGGAGAGTAGGCACAGAACTGACCTGGGCACAGCGAGAGGCCAGCAAGTGAGTCTTCAAGGAATAATTCAGAGAAGACTGGAAGTGAGATGAGGTGATGGGTTGGAGGAAAGAGCTTCACGTGATGCCATGGAGCAAGGGGCACCTTGTTCAGTTTGAGTTATGGGCTGGAGGTGGGCATCACTCTAATGATGGGGGCAATGGAGCATATCACTTGGAAGGAGCAAGGTAGAATTTTTAATGAGCAATAATGTAGCAACCACTAAAGAACACATAGTACCATTCCAGAACTGAAATTTCTAAATTTGGTATTCCAAATAATTTCAAAACTCCAGTTGGCTAGCTCCACCACGATGGTTGCTGTACGCACTGAGATTAAACAATAATCACCATTGTAGCATACACAATAATTCCACTGAATTTATGGCCTATTTTCTTCTTTCCATATACTGCTACCCTTCAAGGCCCTCTTGAAATTTCTCCACATCCAGGAAGTTTTCTAGGGCTAGAATTACCACAGGTGCCAAACACTTGTTGACTGAATGGGTAAATAGAGCCTGGTGACCACTGGATCTGGTCATACTCTGCTCTCTCTCTCTCTCTCTCTCTCTCTCTCTCTCTCTCTCTCTCTCTCTCTCTCTCCTCTCCTTTCCTCCCTTCACCTTAGGTCAGGTTGCCTGGGAAACAGACTCTGAAATGGAGATTTGCATGTGTATGTAAGAAAAGGTTTGAGGGCCCTTTTGGCATCAGATGCTGGAGGTGGTGTGCAGAAAGGAGAATAATGAGGGGAACTGGATGCAGTTTCAGAATACTCTCAGCTGGGTCTACAGTGAGCTGCAGAGCCAGGGTGACCCTCCAAGTTATCTCGTCTTCGGTAAAAGATGGGCATCTACAGCTCCATCCATAGCTGGGTGCGGCTCCCCCCAGGAAGGCAGTGTGAGTTGGATGCTTCAGCTGCCTGCACCTGAGCAGTTCTTAGAGAATCCTACTGCACCAATACTTCCAGCAGCTGAAGAAGTGAGGAGCTCAGTCCTGGAGGAGGGACCAGTGCAGCATCCCATCACCTGCCATATGTGCCAGCAGGCTCAGATGATACCAGATAGAGGGCATGTGTTGGAACATCTGCTAGGCTATGGTGTAAAATATTGTCTACAATGGTTGGCTTACAACCCTGTCCTCTCATCCTTAGACCAACATGATTAAATGTTATTGATCCCCATCAGCCTGTCCTTACAGATCCAGAGCAGACCAGCAGCCGGTCTGACTGTAACCCCTTGTGGGGTGAGCCTGATTTCCCAAGGAGGCACCGAAGGCCAGCACCCAAACTCTGGCTGATCTCATGTCCCTGAAACAAAGATTTTGGCACACACCTGGGCAGAGAACCTGTGACATGGGGTGGGGGGGAGGGGGAGGCTTGTGTTGACAAATGTGTGTGGAACTGAATTGGGCTTTTAAAGCAGGTATCACGCACAGACAGGGCTTTTGTGCTCTGTATACATGCCTTAACCTGATGGGCAAATCCCCTGATTCTTAATTAACCTTTTCACATGAACCTCTTGACCAAGCAGCAGATGGAAGCCAGTGAATTGGAAATGACAGCCCCGCCCCCCTCCAGACCTGGACAGCCACCTAGGCTGGCAATTGCCTGGGCCAGGGCTGGGCTCTTCTTACAGGGTGATGAGCAAATAATCTCTCACTAATAGTTGCAATAACCACAAGGCCTAGTTCTCTCTCATCTCTGTTCTGATTACTTTCTGTAGGATCAAGCAGCAGGCTGTAATAATATTCCTAATCTCTCTCTCTCTCTCCCCCTCTCCCTCTCTCCCTCTCTCAGTTTAATAAAAAGGAGACCATGTGGACAGAGACACTGGGGGTAGGGAGGTTCTCCCTCTCTCCTTCTCCCTCTCCCTCTCCCTCCCCCTCTCTCCCTCTCTCAATTTAATAAAAAGGAAACCATGTGGACAGAGGCACTGGGGGTGGGGAGGCATTTGTCTGCTGAAGCCTCTCCTGAAGACAAGCCAGATGTGCTGGCCACATCTGTGAGCAGTAAGTGGCTGGCACTTCTGGAATGCACTCCTCATGGAGGTCAGAGCAGTTTGGAAGGTTGGTTCTTGGCCACCAGTCACTAGGCAGAGGTGAGGAGACAGCAGTAGTCTCTAGCCTGCAGGGAAAAAAGGGAGGGGAAAAATCGAAGCAAAGAGAGGAAGACATAAGACTCAAGAAAATGAGCAAAGACGGAGCACCAGGTTTCCAGAGTGTTCAGGACAGAAAGGAGGTCCTCACAGTGTCCTAGAGCCCTATCACATCCCCTCAAGGTGCTCCTGCCTGGGCATCCAGTCTCTCCCACCCCCTGGAGATAGAAGAGGAGTGGCAGAGTTGGGCCAGGCTAGTGCCGTATCTCACGAGCACCTCCTGCAACCCCAGGGAGACAAGTTACTCTGTGTTTCTTTCTTGCTTTTTTTTTTTTTTTTTTTTTTTAAGGCAGGGTTTCTGCTATGCAGTGCAGGTTGGTTACAAACTCACAGCAATCCTCCTGCCTCAGTCTCTCAAGTACTGGGTTTATAGAGGCGCACCACCACACCTTGGTTACTCTCTACATTTTACAGAGGAAGGAGTGAGAGCACAAAGAGTTTAAGAAACTCACCCAAGACTCACACAGCTGACTCAAGATAGGGCCAGGGAGTTCAATTGCAGAAGCACAGTCCTTACCCATTCTTCCTGACTCCACACTACTACCCAGAGGTCCCTTTCTTGAGTGATCTGTTACTTTTCCTGTGTGTGTTTTTCATGGAAGAGACAGCATGAGGTTTGAGCCCCAGCTCTGCCTCATCCCATCTGTGTAACTCTAAGCAAGGTAATCTGCTTTGCCTCAGTCTTCTTAGCTGTGAGAGAGACACAAGAACATGTCTGCCTTACTCCACAAAATCAGGGTCAGGGGTCAGGGGAAGCAGTGCTTGGGAAGATGCTTTCTAAGCAGCAAAGTGCTCTGCACACCGCAGCTTGCACCCATTGCCCTCCTTCCTTCCATGCTGAGAGCTCTGCAAAGGCCCTGGGTGGGCGCCATTGTTTATCCAGGTCCCTCGTCTGGTGTGTGGGGGGGCACTTGGAGTCATATATTTCCTGCAGAGCAAATGGAAAAAGCTGGATGATGTAATGCTCATCCAACCTGTCCCACTCTTCTGCTTAGAGAGAGCAGGGGGAGACGGAGAGATGGACAGACAGACAGATGGACAGACAGACAGAGACAAAGACAGAGATGGGGAGAGAAAGACATAGAGACAGAGAGAGGGGGAGAGGGAGGGAGAGACAGACAGAGGGAGAGAGAGAGAGAGGGAGAGAGAGATAGAAACAAACAGAGACAGAGACGGGAGAAAGACATAGAGACAGAGGGGGGAGAGACAGACAGACACAGAGGGAGGGGGGAGGGAGAGATAGAGACAGAGACAGAGATGGGAGAAAGGGAGAGACAGACAGACAGACTGAAACAGAGACAGGGGAGAGAGAGACAGACAGGCAGACAGATAGACAGAGACAGAAAAACCAAGACAGAGAAACCAAGACAGAGAAAGGGGGAGGAATAGAGAAAGGGAAGGAGGAGAGAGGGAGGGAGAGGACTTGTTCAGGCCACTATTACTGTGGGTTTCCTGTTGGAATCAACCAAACTCAACCCTGATACAATACGTACGTTAGGTCACAAGCTAACAGTGAAAATACCTGGCAGAATGAGTCCCACATGACAGCATCTCAGTCAGCTTGTGTTCTCCCCTAACCTGTGACATCTCTGGCAGCACATCTTTACTGAGTCTTTATATTGTCAATCAACTCTTCATGACAATGTGTAGCCTCAGTGCTCTAAATACAGCTTCTACTATATAGTGCTTTCCCACATCTTTACTTCTGAGCTTCTTTAATCCTACGAAGAATGCATGATTGTCCCTACCTGACAGCTGTGGCTCTGCAGGCTCCTATGGGCTGCCATGTGCTTGAGACCCAGGCCTCTAGCTCTCCACACCACACCCATGGCTGCTAGGCACCAGCATCTTGATTCACCTCGCGTTCTTTCTCTTGTCACTGGCAGAGCTGCGCACAGGCCAGCACTCAGCAAATATGCCACAGGAGGCACCGAGAAGCAAAGCATTTCACCTGAGCCATTCCCTAAGAGCCAGGGGTCAGCAAACCCAGCCTGCAGCAACCCTGCCCTGTAGTCTGTTCTAGGCCAACCTGTGAGCTAAGAAGTTTTTTTTTTTTCTTTTCTTTTTCTATTTATTGATTGATTCATCCATTTACTGATTGTACTTTTAGGGAAGGGTCTACAGCGTATTCAGGTCTCATTACTAGATCAGACTCATAGTGATCCACCTGTTTACAGACTCCCAAGAGCTGGGATTATAGGTGTGTACCACTAGACCCAGGGCTTGAACCCCTGACCCCTGTGCCTGCAGGCGCTTTAGTCCGCTAAACTATTTGGCTAGCCCTTCTTTTCTTTTTAAAATACTTCAGGAAGAAGAAAAAGGAGCAGGGGTGGGAAATAAGGAAAGCAGGAAACACGTAAAAGGCACCACATCATCCTACAAAGCCTACAATTGGGGCCCAGCGGGATGGCTCAGTGGTCTAAAGCGCCTGCTTGGGAAAGCTTGGACGGCTTCAGGGACCGCGGTTCGATCCCGGGCACCACATGCTGCACCAGCCCTGCCCTCGGGGTGGGCTGAGCCGGCCATAAAAATGAGTGAATAAACAAACAAAGGTTCTGAAACAAACAAAATAAATAAATAAATAATTCTTTTTTTAAAAAAAGCCTACAATTGTTAGGCCATTTACCAAAAAAAAAAAAAAAAAAAAAGAAAACGGTTTACTGTTTCCTGTATTAAACCCCATCCACACAGTTGGGTGTGATGCCCACCAGCTCCAGTCCCCTGAGACACAGCTCCTCAGAAAGCCTAGAGATGCTCTCACAGATAGGTGCACTGGTTCTTGACCCTCTGGTCCAGCCCCTTGGGGACAGCCTGTTCTGCTGTGGCCCAACCTGGGCCCGATGGGAACAAATTGTCTCCCATTCTAAGAAGTCCTTCTGATTCACATCAAAAACTCAAGCTCAATTTGATTAAAAATTCATTGAATTTTTTCCTGTAAAAAAGAATAAATAAGTAAGCACACACACTAGTGCCTGAGTCTGCAAACTGAAGTGTGAAAATCCCAGGCAGGCTGACACCATTACAGGAAAAGCCCCCCAACCACGGGTCTCTCTATTTCCAAAATGACTCTCCTTGCAGATGGGCTGCTGAGCCTGGGTTTCTGGAGTGCAATTTCCCTTTAGCAACCTCGGTGAATAGAAAGGCTTGGAGAACAGTGTAGAGTTAGATAGCTTTGTTGGCCATATGTCCTTGGCCAATTCGACCCTCTGAACCCCAGCTTGCCCTGCTGTCATGCTAAGCTCGTGCAGATGCAGAGCACGAAGCGTAGGACCTGTCCAGCTGAGATGCTCCCTGCAGGAGAAGTGCGCTGCGAGTCACCCACCAGCCCCACCCTGCTGCCCTCCTTGGCCTGCTGCACTCCTTGGCCTGTTCCCCTTCTCTCTCAGCCTCTGGATCACCCCTTGCTTCCTCAATGGCCCTTCCCCCAAAGCAGGCCCAGTGCCTCTCTGGCCTGACCTTTCCTCCCTGCCCCTGCCCCTGGGCACTGGCACCAGCCTCCTAAACCTCCCAGGAGGGATCCCTTTCTGTTCTTCTTTCCTAGCTCATGGCTTCTGCCTTTTGTGTATATTGCAAGACTAAAGCTCACCTTCTAGTGAATGAAACAGCTTAGCACTCAACCCAGTTCTGAAGGCAGACGAGCACCTTCCTTAATCTCCTTCCATCTCCACACAGCAGACAGTCAGCACGCATGCCCACATACTGGCCAGGACACCTCTTTGAGCTGTAATTTCCTCATCTATACAGTGGGCTAATCCCATTGTGAGAGACTGATTCATATCCATCAGGACAGCTATATCACAAAAAAACAGATAAGAGCAGTACTGCCCAGGACCAGAAATTTTGGGACCCTCATGTACTGCTGGTGAGATGGTAAATAGTGTAACCATTGTGGAGAAGTCTGGTATGACATGGAATTCCATACATGCTAGCAAATCCGCTCCTAGGTCTATATCCAAGAGGACCGAAGACCCACGTCCACATAAAACCTGGTACATGAGTGGGCATAGCCGCGTTATTCATAGTTGCCAAAAGGTAGGAGTAACCCACTTGAGCATGGGCGGATAAGTGGCTGAGTGTCCAGAACAGGCGAGGCCATGGGGACAGCAGTGGTCAGGTGCCGTAGCAGGGGAAGTGGGAGTGGCGGACTTCTTTATTGCCATGATGAAATACTCTAGAATTCAGTCGTGGCGATGGTTGCACAGTCCTGTGAGCACACAGGGCAATACTGACTTGCTTGCTTCCCAGGGGTGACGAGCTGGGTGTGACACAGTAGAGGAGTGCTAGCCTGGGAGGTGTGAGGCCCTGGGGTATTCCTGATTGCTTGTTTGGTTGGTGGATTTTGTCTATGATTTTGTCTATGGTTTTGTTTTACAAGTCAGATCTCCCTATGTGGTTGAGGCTTGAACTGACTATGTAGTCCAGACTGGCCAGAAACTCATGGACATCCTCCTGCCTCAGCTGCCTGAGGGCTGGGCTTACAGGTGTGCACCACCATGCCTGGCAAAACAATCCCAAATTTTGCATGGCTTGTACATTTTATCACAATAGATCTGTTATTTTAAAAACAGAATGGGAAAGGCCTCCCAGTACTTCCTGGCACCTTTGCAAGACTCCAAAGAGGGTGTGTGTGCCAGGGCACGTGGCATCCCGCCATTAACAGAGGCTAGTATGACACACTGTTCCTGATGGAGCTCCCTTCTGCTCCCCCTTTCCTGCCCTTGCTCGGTCCTTCCTCAGTGAGAGCGGCAGGCGGGGGCATAGCCATCCGGCAAGGGGAAGAGGAGGCACCAGCCTCTGGTGCCGTTGCCCCGGAAGTGTCCTCCCTGGTCACCGATGGGGAGTGGCCTGCCCCTGCCAGGAATGCTGCCTCATCTGTTCCCACAGTGCACCTTGACTCACTTGGAGAGCTTGAGGCTTGGGGAGAAGGGCTCAGGCTAGACAAACGTGGAGTCTTGAGCAACTGAAAGCAAGGGAAGGAGAGCAGAGAAGGCTGTGGGTGACTGGCCACACTAAAGGGAAGGGAGCAGCAGCCCTTCCACACTCCAAGTACCAAACACTAAAGCACAGCCAATGACAACTAATAGCCACGGAGCACTCACTGTCCACCATGTTCTGCGCTCAGCATTGTTTTTTAATATATTTGGTAGAGGGTCTCACTCTGCAGCTCAGACTCGTAGTGATTCTCCACTGTTCAGCCTCCCCAGCTCTGGGATTACGGGTGTTCGCCCCCACACCCAGACTCAGCAGCTGGCTCAGTATAGCTGGGGGTGGGGCCTGCATGGCATGTGGTTCTGGGGATCAAATCTGAATCCCTGTGCTTGGCCAAGCAGGTGCTTAGTCTGCTAAGCTGTATCACCAGTCCTATGCTTAGCATTTATGTATATCAACTTATTCAGTCTTCACAAAGATCCCATGAGGTAGGCATCCTATGAAGCCCATGTTACAGATGAGAGGATTGAGGCACAGAGATTTCAAGTAACTTGCCCACGTCTGTGCAGCTAGAGTGGCAGAACTACCTTGTGATGCCTGGCAGCTGACAGCTCTGCCTACGCTCTGAGCTATGCAAGTCCTGCAGGCTGCACACACGGAAGGTGAAGGATCCACCAAGAAGGGTCAGTGACCCCATTCCCACCCTGCACCCCCCACAGAGAAGGGGGTCTCAGACTCTACCCAGCATCAGATCCACCAGCGTGCACCCCACAGAGCCTGGCACCCCCGCAGCCCCTGGCACTGCTCATTCTCTGAGCCCTGGCGCTTTCATCTGCATTTGTGACCAGCATCCAGCTGAACCTGTTGCAAGCTGTTTGGGACATAGTTGGAAACACCTGGCCTCCCTACAGTATGCCTGTCAGCCCAGCATTTGGGAGCCTGAGGCAGGAGGATCACCTTGAGTTCAAAGCCAGTCTAAACTACAGAGTGAGACCCTGTCTTAAAACAAACAAACAAACAAACACCAGCAATTCTGGGCCAGGATCCACCCCAGGAAGTGTGCTCTCCTTGCTTCAAGCCTGTGCTTCCCTCTCCCCAGGTCTACCTTCAGCTAACTCCAACTCATGTTAAAGACGCAGGCACGTTTCATGTGGTCTCCTAAGCACTTTAGAAAAAAGAACCCATAAGTATAGCCTCAGAGTTGGGGCACCTCCTCTAGAAATCTAGGAGCTGTCTCTGTACCAGGCATTGTTCTAGCACTGGGGACCAGAATGACAACATAATGTCACCAAACAGAAAAATCTGCATATACTTGTGCCTGTGAGAGAACTTTTGGCAATGACTGGAGACAGTTTTGGAAGTCACCAGCAGGGCTGAGGTGGGCATCTGGTGAGTGGAGGTGAGGAACACTACTACATGTCCTACAGTGTACAGGGCCATCACTCACAATGCAGCAGGGCTCAGCCCCAAATAATATAGCTGGCTTGAGAAAGCATGCTCTTGAAGCCCACACCAAGACCTACAACAGAGGTGGCAACTAGAGGTTTGTGACTGGTGATAGGCAAGCAGAGAAAGGGAGGACTGGCTACACACACACACACAAGCATGCATGCACACTCATGCACACACACACATTCACACACACAGATTGGGCACTGGAATCACAGCCATGGAGGAGGCGCTTAGCACAACACAATGACAGCTGAACAGCAGGGATGAGGCTGTCCCATGGCACAACAGGCAGAGAAAGGGCTGCTGCAGAGGGACTGAGCCAGTCGGCTAGGGGTGCCTGGTGCAGGCTCTTTCCACGGCCATCCTATTTCCCTGACTTGCCTGCTTAGCAAGCCCTGTCACCAGGCAATGGAAAGGTCAGCTCTGGCCATGCTAAATCATTCCTCACTTGAGATTGCTGGAGTTTGACCGCAGTTTTATTCCCAGGTGAAGGTGGCTGAGTTGCTCATGGCCACTGGCCATGCTGAGCCATGAGACCATGTGGGCCACAGCTGTCACAGCACAGGGGCACCTGGTCTGTGGAGGGCTCCTCCTGGTTGGCAGCCGGATGGGCTGCGACAGTGCCCTGCCTGGACTGTGAACAGCATGCCCCAACGTGACAAGTGATGAAAATGGATTTTTTAAGAAGGCTTGTGCTTCCCAAAGGTAGACAGAGTGAAAATACACTAAAAACTAATTTTGAACTAGAAAAGTAGTTCTGGTAAAGTTTCTGTCTTAAAAATCAGCTCAGGGTTGTTGTGTTGTATAGCTGAGTTCCCAGCTGGTCAGGCCTCGTCCGGCTTCCTTTTGTGGCTTTGGCCCCTGCATCTCTGTGGCGCGTCTCTCTCTTCTGGTATGTGCAACAGTGCCTGCCCCCCCATGTTGTGCTTCTTTGAACAAGGCTCTAAGTAATTTCTATTCCTTGCTCCTCACAGATGAGTGAGGCTATGCTTTCCCTTCATCTTCCTCCACAGATTTTTTTCATTTGGTGGGCCAAGCCTTTGATAGAAATCATGTTCTCCACCCCCATGTTACAGTATTCCAAGTGGTTGGCAGCACACTGTGAAGCATGGTGTGTATGGCAGGGGGGTGGTGTGTGTGGGTGTGCATGTGTGTGTGGGTGCACATGTGTGCGCACTGTAGTGCAGCTCCGGGTGGGGCAGCCCAAGTGCCTAACCAGCACCATGCATACATGTATGTGCATGTATCACAGTACGGCTCTGTGTGGGACAGTCCAAGTGCCTCACCAGCCCCACGCATACATGTATGTGCGTGCACCGCAGTGCGGCTCTGTGTGGGACAGCCCAAGTGCCTCACCAGCACCACATAGGGCTTTTCTTGCTGAAGCTGATTTCCATGTAGCCAAGACCTGCTTTGGGTTTTACACATGCGGCTTTGGAGGAACATCTCTGGGTCCCTAATTTGTCCCCGCAGAGTCCCTCACCTTTATTTAATGCAGCCTATAGCAGCTGGAGAGGAATGGAAAATGATTGAAGACAAGTCTGAGAAAACAAATCTTTTTCATCTTGAAAAAGCAAGATTTTCAGCCTGGTAGGAACATTAAAGTAGATCCAGGGCTCTTGGGACTGTTGTGCTTTTCTGTCTTTGATATTCAGGAGGCGTTGCAGCCTGGCGCAGCAGGACTCTGAATCCTTTTGCTCTGGTCCCCAACCTGTCCGTCCTAGCCCCACTGATGGTTACTACCAATAGTCATAAGACATGGAGCATCGGGGGTGGAAGGGACCAAACTGCCTCACCTGATAGAGGAGAAAATCAACCTCAGGGCTGGGAATGATTTCCCAGAGCACAAAGCTAAGTGGTGGCAGAAGCCCCCTGCCGAGCAACCCCCACGGAGGAGGCCCGTCTGTGCACTGACTATGGGCAGCTCTTCCAGGCCAAGCCCCTGGGGTCGTGCCCCATTCCAGTTCTCTTACATGGGCAGCCTGGCAGCATGCTTGGATCCACATGGTGGCCCTTGGGGACTGTTCCAAAGCACACACTACTCACCACCAATAGATTTCAGGTGACCCCTGAGGCAAGGGAGAGAGGCTGCTGAGACAAACACACCCCAGTGCACACTGATCTCATCAGTGTGATGCCACTTACTGAAAGACTACCAGGACCTAGGCCTCTGGGAGCCCTTGTGCAAGGCTCAGAGCCCTCAGGATAGGGGAGCACAGGGGCAGCCCTCCCTCCTGGCTCGCTGAAGAGGACAGTCCAAGAGGAAGTGATGTCACAGGAGCTAATTGGCTTACTGACCCGTTGGCCTTTTCCTCTGCAAGGCCTCTGAGGAACAATATGGAAATGAGCACTACTTAGAAATCCAGGTCAAAGCACCTGGCCTTGGCATCCCAGCCTGTGCGCTCACCTGCCAGCCGAGTGACTGCTGGCTTGTCACGTGACCGCTAGGCTCTCTGGGCATAGTTTAAGTATCAGGGAGACGCCATCTGGAAATGCAATTTTGCACAGTGCTCCAGCATCACAGGCTCCTGTAGCCCTTGGAAGTCTGTCTAAATCTTCTAACTGTGGATCATGGCTGAAATCAAAGGTATGTCCACTTTCTTGAGGTTAAAGCAAAAGAGTAAAGAAGTTGGGGCATGGAACCTCTCCGGCCTCAGTTTTCTCCCCTGCATATTGGGAAGCAAGGGCCCAGCCCCATGCATAGGAAAACCAAAGTGCTGGAAATGAGCTCCATCCCCAAATGAGGGAGCCCCGAGAAAAAAGATGGGCTATCTTTCTCCAATAAAAACAGGCAGGTTGTTGGAAGAATTGCCATGGCTAATTAAATATGCTGCAGTATCTAAGTTAGTTATGAAATGATTCCTGCAGGGGGGAGCTTTGCTGTGCATGGAACAGCCTTGAGTGACAAAGCAAGAGCTGCCGGGGACTCAGACCCCTGTGCTCTCCTTGTGTGAAGAGAGTCTCTGGTCCATGCCTTTATAGGCCTCAGAACCAGCAAACTCTGCCCACTCTATCTTAGTGGGCATCTTTAGGGAGAGAAGTGTCACATGCAGCCTGGAGATTCCATCATTTCTCTTCTCAGAATCTGTTCTGAGGAAATTATCAGAAGCAGGCACCACTTCCTAGACACAGTTCTTCCCCACTGCATCATTTATAAGTATGGGAGCTGAGGAGCTGCCCAGCGCTTCACGGCGAGACTGGCTGCACAAATCCCGCTGCAATGCAACCAGACAGTGAAATATTAGCTAGTCACTAAAATGGCACTTTTGACAATTAGATGGTAATACAGGGGATGCTCTGGTATAAGGTGAAAAAAAGGCAGACGCGAAATTGTAGATAAAATGCCAAGTAATTTTATAAATGGCTGTGCAAAGAAAAAGGTGGCACATTAAATGCTAATAATAGTTATTTCTTGGAGGCAAGATCCTGGGAGATTTTCTTTCTTTCCACTTATCTCTTTGTATTTTCTTAATTCTTGGCAGTGAGCATATATTACTCTTATAATCAGCAAAATAATAATTTTCAGAATGTCAGCCACCTTAGAATGGGTTTCCAAGTGAATCTTGGAATAATTTTTTCATGCTTTCCAAAAGACAGCTGAGTCTTGCTGGTCTGAGTTGCTGAGCGAAGGTGAGCAATAGCTGGTTGTCCAGAACTCCTTACCCAAGCGCCTTCTTGAGGAAGTGTGGCATTACTCAGGTGTCTTCTGCTGCAGAAGGGGACACATTTGTCAGCCCTGACATGAGAGCCAGGGATCAAGGAGGGTCCCTCCATTCCCTCAGCTGTCTCATCTGAGAGATGAGATGCCACCTTGTGGCTGCAGGGACAGAACTGAGCCCTGTGTGGTCTGGGAAACAGTGAGCCCACAAAGTCAATGAAGAAATCCCAGGTCTGTTCAGCACCGTAGCACCAGACTCCCCCTGAGCTTAGGAACCTCCTTAGTGTCCCTAGGACCATGCAGGGACAGTGGCAGCTAAGCTGACCTGCAGAAGACATTGTCACACAGCCACGGGCATGGTAGGAACAGAAGACGGATGGCTGGGATATAGTGTAGCACTGCAACACCTTGCATGCGTGGGGGCCTGGGTTTACTCTCCAGCTCCTCAACAATAAAAAAAAAAAAAGGAGCTGGAAATATTTATATCAGTATGATCAAATAAATGCCACTTAAACATTATAGCAGTCACCATTTCCTCATCGGTGTGGTAACTTCCATCATCAAAAGCAGCTCACTCTGTGATCAGAGCTCCAGGGCTAGCAGGTATGCTGGCACATGCCTGTAATTTCAGCCACTACGGAGGCTGAGGCAGGAGAATCACAAGTTTGAAGTCAGGTTGGGCAATCACCTAGTGAAACTCTAAATAAATAAATAAATAAATAGGGTGGAGGGGACAGCTCCAGGGTAGAGTGTTAGCCTAGCAATTTATAGGCCCTGGGTTTAACTGGGGGTTGGGAGTAAGATGGAGCAAGCCATTATTAATAGAGGAAGAGGACATTTTTGTTTAGTCCTTTGAAGTTCTACAGAAAGGAGATCCCTGTCAACGGGACCTCCGTTGCATCTGTTCCTGTGGCCATCCTATCATCAGGCAAACAGTCCCTGCAGGCTGACGGCTTCTGTGGAATTTGAATGCCAGACTTCCCCTGGGGTTCTAGAAGGAAGCCAGCAAGGTAGGAGAATGCCCACATAAGCCCTGTGTGAGAAAGAAGTGGAACCTCAGCTGCAGCCAACTAAACCTCAGCCACACAAGCAGACAAAGAAATACAAAGTAGAGAAATGGGGACATAAGTGAGCATGACCAGCTGTAATACAAGACAGCTTGCCTTGGAGAAAAAAAAGAAAAAAGGCCATCCTGAGGAGACACTCTGAGAGCATCAGCTAGGGACATCAGAAGCAGAGTGCCCTGTGGAGTGCAGCAGAATTCTGCACTAAAAGTTCCCCTTCAAGCTGCCACTGCAAGAAGCAAGAGCAATTTACTGAAAGTACAGCCAGCTCTCTCTCACCACAACACCAGCTCAACAGACCTGGACCTATCCATCCCAATTTTTTCAAGACGATTTATTTTCCTGTAGACCACTTCTATACTAAAATGAAATTCTTCTTTAAAAAAATGACTCACATATTGAATAGTTGCTTTCTCATCAGCTCTTTGGGATGGGCCATTTATTAAAGTAGAGGGTGTCTGTCTTCTGCTTCAGTAACAAATCATGCTACGGCAAGTAGATTGTTTACATGAGCCCAGAAAGATGTCCCACCTTCCGTGTCTTTGGCTTTCAAGCCATCATCATCATCATAGGCTGCGCTCAGACACTCCAAAGCTCATTTTCCTCCGCCAAACTTGGACTTTATCATCTCTGCTGACAAGTGTGTAGTGAAGTCCTAAGGAGACACAAACCATCAGACAGTGGCTTCATCTTGCAAACATCATAGTGCCACTTGGGCTGTGGCACATGACATGTTGGTGCAGTTATTGGAATACATTGTTGTGCTTATCTATGCAGAAAATGGGAAGAAAAAAAGTATAGGCATCAGCTGTAAAAATAAAAAGTTCTCATAGACTTTCCATACAGTTGAAACTAAATGAAACTTGCCAGGAGGCAGAAAGTGGCAAACCTTTAGCTACACTGGTGCTTGGTGAACTCAGATTGGGGCTTGAGTCCTCCTGAGGGACAGAAAACCAAGTCTCAGCTGGATGTGGTACTGCAGGCCTATAGGGAGGCTGAGGCAGGAGAATCACCACGAGTTCAAGGCCAGTCTGGGCTACATAGTGAGTTCTAGGCCAGAATACATAGTGAGTCCCTATCTCAAAAGAAAAAAAAGAAAGAAAGCAAGAAAGCAAGAAAGCAAGAAAGCAAGAAAGCAAGAAAGCAAGCAAGCAAGCAAGCAAGCAAGAAAGAAAGAAAGAAAGAAAGAAAGAAAGAAAGAAAGAAAGAAAGAAAGAAAGAGACATAGAACATCAGCAATTTGTTCTTAGGGATAACAGTAAAGAGTTGATCATCCTTTTAAGTTCTCTGAATTCAGAACTCATGTGATAATAGTTGCTTTAGATATACTGCTTCTGTTAATAACTATACAAGAACTTACACTAAATCAGCCCGATCATTCCCATCTTTAAAAACCTGAGGCATAGAGAGCCCCCTCAGCCAGATGCCTAGGATGTGGAAGATCCATCCTCATGTAGCTGGAGTCAGCATCCATGTCCTTAACCAGTAGACCATACTGCTTCTTGTCTAGTCTAATGTCATTGTCCAGCTTGGACACATCTGATGACTTTAGACATTTCCTAGGAATCCCCAAACTTTCTTATCACATGGAAAATATACCTAAATGAGGTAGAATTCGACAGGGAAAGAGTAACCTTGGAAAAGCTGCCACCTCAGCGTTTGGTTCTCACAAGCATCCTGTGATTAGTTACCAGGCCCTGGAAAAAAGGTGGGAAGTGCAGAAGATCAAGGCAGAAGTCACCTGCCATGGCTTTAGCTCACAGGCAACCCTCACTGCACTGCATGTTGAAAAGCCAAGTTCAGCTCTGAGAAACAACTGAAGCAAGGCGAAAGGCCATGAATGAAGAGAAACCAAACCAAAACACCCCTGAGAAGGAGCTGCTCAGCCCCAGATGCCTGCGTGAAGTGCATGAGTTCTCTGTCAATAAGAACCTTACCAGTAGCCTTGAGTTGATTTTAGCACGAGGCTGGGCCCAGGTACCAGGGAACTGAAGTTGACCTGGAGGAAGATGGGGAGGGGAGATTTGCCCAGTGGCTGCTCTGATCTCCACCCTTTCTGACACAGGTTATGCATTAGGTTTCAAAGTAAAGACGTGATTCATCATCTGCAAGACGATGCGAAAATGAACAACGTGAGATTAATGGGAATCAATGAGAAAGAAGGAGTCAATACAAATGATATAAAAAGAATATGGGCAGAAGTAATAGCAGAAAACTTCTCAAATTTGAGAAAACAATCAGACATTCAGGTAACTGAAGCCTACAGAACCCCAAATAACATCAACCCAACTAAAA
>PVJA010008157.1:0-65403 GCA_004027025.1 Myocastor coypus
TTAGGACCCCAAAAATAGAAAAACCCAATCCAGAAATGGGCATCCAAGATGAACATGCACTTCTCAGAAAAAGAAATGCTAGAATCTAATAAATATATTAAAAATGGTCCATATCACTGGCCATCCACGAACTGAAAATTAAAAGAACACTTAGATACCATCTCTTTATCATACCATTTCTTTATGGTAGCCCCAGAAAGAATGTCTACCATGAAGAAATCAACCAACAACAAAGGCTGGAGAGGCTGTGGGGAAAAAGGAAACTTCTCCAATGCTGGTGGAAATGTAAAGTGATGCAGCCATTATGGAAATCAGTGTGCAGACTCTGTTAAAAACTCAGACTGAAAAATCTCATTCAATCTAGCTATCCCTCTAATGGAATTTTTCCCCAAAAACTGAAAACATCATATGATAGCGATATTTCTGCACCTATGCTTAAAGCAGCACAATTTCTGATAGTCAAATCTTGGCAAAAACCAAAATGCTCATCGCCTGAAGGATGGATGAAAAATGTGATGCTTTTATGTCATGGAACATTATTCAGCTATAAAGAATAATAAACTCAAAGCCTTCGTATGTAAGTAGATGTAACTTGAAGCTATACCTCTAAATGCAATAAACCAGACTCACATGTGTAAATATTGTATACTTTCCCTAGTGTAAGAATACAAAAGAAGAAATAAAAGTGGAAAGGAATAATATAGTTAAATAAGAAAGTGAGAACTTAAGGATTTAGTAACAAAGAGAGAACAAAGGAAACAGTTATGAAACATGGAAAGTGCAAAACCATACATTTATGTACACAATATGATTATTACCTGAATTTTTGCTGGTAGAAAATCTCTATATTTGCATTGTGTTTTTCTCCTTTTATGAATGTATGTTATGAATTTCTCTAGTTTTGTGTGTCATAAATCTGACCTTTATTGTGGTGATACAGAAATGAAATGTACTGCTTTGATGTTGCCCTTGAAGTCTTTGAGCTTGAAAAATATATATATTCTCCTTCATCTCATTAGAGAAGTATTTTCTCAATTAAAGAGGAGCACACACAATTTTAATTCTGGAATGAAGAAATACAAGAGACTGTTTTTAATTGTATGCAGAGGGTTTTCAGAATAAGTATTATCTCTGCAGTTTTTGTAAAATTGTAGATGTTATCTAAGCCAGATGAAGAACATGATATCATTTTCACCATTAATTTTAGTATTACTTTTATTTAAATTTCCTATGGTTACCTTTAAGTAATAAAGCAGCAGCAACTAAGAGAAAAATCCTTTTCAAATTATATGAATAGATTCTAATGGCATGGCATGGAAATATGTCAACTCTTTCTTGAATGAATCAGATCCTTTTTGGACATATATATATATATATATATATATATATATATATATTATATATATATATCATATGCTGTATCAATGTTTGCATCACACAAAAATCCAATCTCCCTGTCTCTCTCTCTCTCTCTCTCTCTCTCTCTCTCTCTCTTTCTCTCTGGGACCAAGGATCAAGCTCAGGATCTTGCAGTTGCCAGGCAGGCACTTCAACTGCTAAGCTATCTCCCTGGCCAAGTGCTCTATTATTGAAAACAAATCAGGATAGGTATTTGCATGGACAACTAAAATATATCTTACTGGAACTATTAGAAAAGTAAGGAAATTAGATTTGTCTACTAGATATTAAATTCTTTTTTTATGTTCCAAACTTTAAAATATCAATAATAGTGTTAAATGAGTAAATGGAAGTTAACCTTGAAAATTATGTTAATATATATTCAAATGTTATCTATAAGAATTAGATATAAGAAGAACCTGTAAAAATTTTAAACTCTACACATATTTGTAGAGTTGGGTGAATAACTTATAGAATATGGTTCTCTCTATAAAGAGCAACCAAACCTTCTGACCAAATAATAAAGAAACTCCTCTAAATACTCGACGGTTATGGGGATGAATGAGATCAGTTTCTTTAGTGGAGCTGCACTTTAGGGAGAAAGACCAAACATGGGTATCCAATCCGTGCTCATGACAAAGGGAGTACAAACTTAGAGCCACTGGAAAAGGTGCGTTTGTGATGTGATACTACCAGATGCAGCTGAGAAAATAGCTTTGGAAAATTAGGGGAAAATTTCTAGGACAAAGGTTACAAGAGAAGGGGAGTGTGAGTTTTTTTTTTTTTTTTTTTTTTGTCTTTCTGAGACAGGGTCTTGCTATGCAGTTGAGGCTGGCCTTAAGCTCAGTTTTGTAGCCCAGGCTGGTCTCGAACTCGCACCAGTCCTCCTGCCTCAGCCTCCCAGTGCTGGGATTACAGGCGTGAGCCACCACGCCCGGCTAGTGTCAGTATTATTTATGAATTATATAAAAGTTTCTCTCTTATTTGTACACAATGTATGTGTGGATCAGGGTGCAGATAAGAAGCTGGTTTTAGTAAAGACAAGTAAAAGAACTGAATTGATACCCAAATGAGTAACTTCCTCAGAAGAGATGAAGTTTATGTTTGACTCTATGTGTATCGACAACCCTAAAGAAAACACTACACTAGAGCAAAAGAAGAGCATTCAGAGCTGTATTTTAATGTATTTTAAATTCACAAGGTCAACTGAAAAATCAAAATTATTCAGTGGTAAAGGAAAATGGGCTAATGAAATACCAATAAGTACCATATAAAGATGAAGTCACCAAAATGCTGTAATTTTCAGAAAATGGTCTTAAATAGCTATTAATATCATAAATCAATTAAAGACATGCCTCTGAAGACCAAGAACATCTCTGAAATAGATTAAAAATAAAAGCACAGAGACTAATGTTGGAAGTGACAGGTCAGTATTTTATCCCATTCTTCTCATTATGAGTCACTATGTCAGTCCAACCAGTGACAGAGAATTACACAAGCACATGCATAAAAGGTAGGGGACTTTAGTGGGCCACTGTGGAGGCTGCCTGCCATGGTCCATTTCCTGGCCTCTCATCCATCACAACTGCCCACCTACCAAATAGAGGTGAGTCCCCTCCTGTGAGTCCCAGATATCTTGTTTACAATCCGAACCTTTTTCTTTCCACTACCCTAGCACTTGTTATCTTTTATTTGATAATATTATTCTAACTTGTAGGTGATGATATCTCATTTTTCTTTTAATTTGTATTTCTTTGACTAGATCCAATGTTATCCATAAATTCTTTTCCTAACAAATAAGCAATCAATCTCATTTAAAATAAGGAAAAAACCTGTGGAGATATTTTAACAGATAAAAATAGGGGGGCCGAGGAAATAGCTCAGTAGACTAAGCACTTGCCTGACAAGCACAAAAAGCACAAAGGTCTGAGTTCAATCCCTGGTCCGGGGACGGGGGGGAAGACTCCTAGGACATGAAAATATGTCCTAAATTAGTAGATATATCATTGAATGCAAATCAAAATGATTAAGTAAAAACCTACTACAGACTGATTGTTAGATGTAGAAGATCTATTTACTTTGAACAAACGATGTAGAAATTAGTCAAAAAGTAAGCCCCAGGGTCAGCCATATTGCACAGTGGATTAAAGCACCTACTTAGGGAGATGCAGGGACCAGGGTTCCATCCCTTGTGTGCGGTGCCAGCCTCACCCACAGGGCATGCTGAAACAGTAATAGTGATAGAGACTGGGTGTTGTAGTGCACGCCTGTAATCTCAGCACTTAGGAGGCTGGAAACAGGAGGATCCCTGCAAATCTGAGCTGTGGAGTGAGACCCTGTACTAAATACTTAACAACAAATAAATAAATAGATGAATAAAAGAGTAGCTTTAAAAATAAAGAAGTAAGCTGTCTAGAAGATCTAACCATTTCATTTTATTCAAAATAATTAAAACAACTTACTATACATAGACACTGAAAATTGCATTCAGGATAGGTTTATTCATTACAGCCAAAACTTGGAAATAGCTTAGAAAATAACCAAAGAAAAGTGGATATGTAGAATATGTAAGTAGACTTTGAATACATTCTTCAATCTGAAAACATTTCTCACCAGTAAAATGCAGTGAACTACAGACTAAAGAAAAATGTATGAAATGACTCAAAAGGCATTATTTTGGCTTAAGAAATGAAATATATTACAAGTTCTTGGGCTGCTACATACATTCTTTGGCTGCCATAGCTCTAAACTTTTGGAGATCTTGGACTGGGATAATGTATTTGAGTATGAATTGAAATGTATACAATTTATGATTGTCCTTGGTAACAAAGAATGTGTCACAAATTCATAGAGGCTGTCTATGTTTCTTCCTCAGGGGAAACACTAAACATTCTATCATTAGCCACTTGTGGTAACACAATCCTATTCTGGAAAGTTGAGGTAAGAGGATTCTAAATTCAAATCCAACCTGAAAACTGAGTGAATTAGTGAAAATAGGTAGAAGAATGCATAGAACACATAAAATAGAAACCATATTATATGGTAATATAAAACTTAATATTGGAGGTATCTCAGTTACTTTTCTCTTGTGCCTGGGACAAATACCTGACACTCAGAATGAAGGCAGGAAGGCCTTATTTAGCTCCCAGTGGTTGGAGGTTTCAGACCATACTCAGCTGCCTCCCTGGCAGAGTAGAACTTGGGAGACAGCAACCTTTCATGGCGGTGGCAGAGGGCAAGACAGCCAAGGGGAGTGCCAGCATCCCAGGCAGCTAGCTAACTTCTCTTCCCTCCTTATGTCATAATGTAAATTACCTGTCCCAGGGTAAGTGCAACATCCACACCCACAATAATGAATCACAAATTCTAGGATCCATCCCATGATTACATGAAACTTTGCGGGGACACCTGGACCCAAACCATAAAAGGCTGTAAACTTGTACTCTCTATTCCCAAATAGCCTGTAACATTATATCTGAAAAATGCTAGTTTTTAAGTGATGTAATTTGTCTCTTGAAATTAACGCTATTCCTAAATGGTATTTCACTTTGCAGGCATCTTATGTAACAGTAATCCACTTAATTTTTATAACAAATATATATTAGTATAGAATATTGTCTTTGCAATATATTTTAATACATTAATAGACAATATATTATTTTATATATTGTCAACATAAAAGGGAAGTTGAGATACAAGGAGCATGAAAGGAAATATTTTATTAATAGGAATATGAAGATGATCCCACTTGGGTCTTGATACCCAGCTACTTAAAACTAGCTTTTGCCCAGTTTCCAAATGGTCTGTATGCTTACATACAAAAGGAACAAAGAAGGAGAGATATTGCCAACCAGTTCTTAAAATTTAATTCACTGACATATAAACACAGTGCATATATTGGGCTTTAGTCACTTATGTTTTACTTTCCAGTAAGATTTTTGATGTGAAGTAAAATGCTTTCAGGGTGATTATCATCCGTGTGGCATGAAAGCGTCTGTAGAATCTGCTGTACTGGGTCGTTCTGACCTGGCTTCTGCAGTCTCATGCGTCAGTTTTGGCTGGGGTAAAGAATCTTGTGACCTCATTTCCATTTTGTCTAGAAGCGTGGTATTTTATATCCTTTCTCAATGTGTTATACTAAAGTGTAGGATAATATGTACACCTTGAGTTTTACACAAAAGCAAACTGAAAACTTTTATGTGCATAACAATTGAATATATTAGTTTTGAAGAAAATCTGATTTTTTATGGTTACTAAATAATTCACATATAATATATATTTTATAATATAAACTCAAGAATGAAACAAATCTGAATATTTTCTCTATATATTTAAATCTATATATCTTTCTCCAGTTTTTAAGTTCCACTTTATTTAAATATAAGGTATCAACCTATAAATATATCACAAGTTTATAGTTTTAATTTATAAAACGTGGTAAATACATATATTTTAAAAACTATGTATCGGAATGTATTTTGTTCAAGTGCTATGCATTTTTACACAATGAAAAGTTAAAACAGCACTTAGGAGACAATGAAATAACACTTCCTCAAGCTCAGTCAATATTAAATCAGAATAAAACACCTGCTTGACATTGTTCAGGTTTGCAAAGGTAGTGTTATCTGGCTTTATAGATCAATCCAGAACTTGCCACTGACAAGATTTTAATTGCGTTTAACTTCGTGGCTACCTGCCTGTTGCTCAGAAGTGTCGCGTTTTAAAAATTTATATGAGTAAGATCCTGGCACAGTCTGAAGTTCCTCTTCTTGCAGTCACTGGAGTACGAGCAGCTGGGTGTTCGTCTCAGATAAAAGCACTTCACAGCATCAGCGAAACATTCACGAGAAAATAAGGGTTTGTTTTAATTATATATTGATATATACAAAGCAGGAAGTGTCTATTCATCAATCATCAAACAATGCATTCACGTCAGCCAACATTAAAATGAATAATAACAATGATGTAAGTTTCTTAATGTCATAGGTATCATATCTGAAGATATCTAGTGACTGCAAGGTAAATTAACATAGTATATTTTTCTGAAAATGATAGTTGTGATAGTTACTAATGATATCCTCAAATATTTAAAAATGGGAAGAAAAATACACCCATAGATTCATAATGTCATCACATTTGAAAATAAGAACCTTCAATGCATAGCTCAATGCGGATTATGTAGGAAAATATTCTAATGGAAAGACCTATAAACAGTAATACCAGCTGAAAATGTATTTTGAAAAAGACAAGTTGTATTTGTGAAAATTTGTTCAAGTCTTCGTATATATAGCATTTCAGGCACAAGTTAAACGTGATGGTTAATTTAACACTAAATATACTGACCTGTGGGTCTCTGAATTATGTATGTCTATGTATCTGTGTAGGTGTTGATTTGTTAGGTGAAATACAGTTCCATCCCTAGTACAGTGAGCCTTATGAAATCTGTTAAGGGCTTGAGTACACTTTAAAACAAGAAATAATATCTTTGTTTGTTTATCTTTTAGCTAGGACATCAGCCTGCTTGGCCTTAGGCCCAGGAACCGAGGTAAAAATATAGCACATGTTAATTGCATATATGGGTACTTCTTAACTTTCTGAATTAAGATGGATAGACACAGGACGTTTTGACACCATTATTGTGTTAAATTTGATATAGATTCAGTACAACTGGTTATTTAAATTTTGATATTTTGTCCCACTAATGATCTATGGAAAGACAGCCTCTCATGGTGTTGGGCAGAAGCTGCACTCCTCTACTCCAGTTCATCCTTCCAGTCATGAATATACACAAGGCACACTGGATAGTATATGTTGCCACTAAGTTGGTATTGAATAGTTTAAGTGCATAAAGCCTCTTCTACTTAATAGTCTCAATTTATAATGGGTTTACTAATGCATTACAAATATTTCAATTATTTCTCTTTTCTGGAGAACTCTAAACTACTAGTATCACCTAGTATTTTGAGGTAGAATCCTGCCCTGCAGCATTAGCTCAGCAGATTAAAGCATCTACTTAGACAGAGGCAGGGGTCAGAAGTTCCAGCCCGCTCTGCTGGCCCAGCCCATGGGGTGTCCTGAGAAGCTTGCCTATAATTCCAGTGCTTGGGAAGCTGAAAATAGGAGATTTACTACAATTCTAAACTGTGTAGTGAGACCCTGTATACCCTGTAGGTCCTGCTCTAAATTAAAAAAAAGAGAAAAAAATGAATAAAGAAAAAGAAACCCTTCTACACTGTTGGTGGTAGTGCAGACTGGCTTTCATATTAGTATGAAAAGCAGTGTAGAGATAGAGATTGCTTAAAAAGCTAGGATTGAAGGTCCCATTCAAGCCAGCTATTCCTCTCCTGAAGATTTTTCTAGAAGAACTGAAAACATCATACCACAGTGACATATGTGCTTCCATGTTTATGGCAGTGCAATTTTTCATAGCTAAATCCTAGAGTCAACCCTGTTGGCCATGAACTATGGAATGGATAGATAAGATGTAGAGATAAATCAGCAGTCTAAGAGTATGCCTGGCAAGCACAAGGACTTTCATTTGATCTCTGGTATGATTTTCCATGCCAGCTCTGGAGCACCAGGCATGCCATTCCAGCCACTGAAGTGACATTGTGGTATCCGTCTGCAATCACATTACTGGGAACCCTGAGACAGGAGGATCTCTGAGTCTGAGCTGAAGAGCCACACCCTGTTCCAAATAAATACACAAAATATTTTTTTTAAAGATGTGGTATTTTCACATGATGGAGTATCACTTATCTATAAAGCAGAATAAATTTTATTCTTTTGTTGGTGAATGGATGCAACTGGAGAGCATGCTCTTAAGTGAAATAAATCAGATCCACATATGTAAACATTGCCTAAGTGTGAGAACCTGGCAATGAAAGAGGAAGAGAAAATGGCATTTGAAGGGTATAATAGATGCTGGGAAAAGGGGATGAAGTTCCTCAAAAGAAAACAGCTACTGAGTTGAGGACAAGGACAGGAAAGAGATTGGGGGAAGAGATTTATCTATGTATATAAGCAGGATGATGTGGGCAGCTATACTGTGGATTTCTCCTGGTCTGTGGAAAGAAGCAGTCAATGTTTAATTTGTTTTGCCTACTTTTTTCAATTGTTTCTCTTAATTTCTTATATATTTCTTTTTTCTTTCTTCTTACAATTTTGCATAAATATATCTGGTAGTAGAAATATCTGGGTGGAACACAGCATTAGGCCTTACAACAAATACTATGAAATTCATATTTGTTAATGAGAATTCTGTATCACTTGTAATTCTTTGATTGATTATTGATTGATTGATTATTTGTTTATTTTAGTACTGAGGATTGAACTCTGGACTTTGCGCCTGTCAGGCAGACACTTAAACTGCTAAGCTATCTCCCAGTCCCAAACATTTTTTTCTTTCTGTTTTAATACTGTGTGTGCTCTCTTTAGAAAATAAAATAAAATAAAATACCAATAAATAACCATGAAAATTATGTTTCTGGGTTCTTTTATTTGCTACAGAGTAAAGTATAATTAAAATTTATATTATTTGCTACAAAGTAAAGCATAATTAAAAATAATTTAGCAACAGTAGTTTATAAAAGTGAGATGTTAAAAATAAACACAGAATTCACAGTGATAGTATATATTTGTAAATCTAAGGTGCAGTTTTATGCTCTCTTAGTCTTCAACATTTCAATCATTGGGATAGTCACAAAATACATACATATATATATATATATATATATATATATATATATATATATATAGAGAGAGAGAGAGAGAGAGAGAGATAGATAGATAGAGATATATATACACACACATACATGTATATGTATGTGTATACATAGATGAATAATGTTATTTCTCCCAAAAGCTAAATAAGAATTAATATGGTTAGCTTGGAGTGAGGATATGTCAGCAAATATCTTCATCAACACATCGATTGGACAAGCCTCATGCTGAAGTGAAAAAAAAAACAAAATTGGGGAGTGAATCCCTAAGAGAACTGTAGTGTGCACAGATGGAGGGGAGGGGCCCACTCCTGTCCGCCCAGTACGTGTTCTGGAATGGAAGGAGGAGCGGCTCCAGAATAAAGCTACTATATCAAGTGTGGGAGCAGGCTGCCAAACCCAGCCATGCCCATCTTAGAAAGCAAATAAAATCAAGGACAGCCAGATTTAAGGTCATAACTGAACAATACAGTGAAAGCACCAAAACATTATTTTCTTAAATAAAACCCTATTATCTTCTGTGATAAACTAGAAGTTGCAAATTTAAATTGGCTGAAAAAGACTAAACTTCAGGTCTACAGCCAGCAGCCCAAAATGGCGAGCCATATGGGCATGCAAAGCATCTCTTCTCATTGATAAGTACAATCTTTGAAATGGTCCCCTTGGGTTCAAAGTACAAAAACTGAGTCAGGACTTCAGTGGACCCTAATGGCTGAATGACTGACTGACGTGTGCTTTGGTGCCAGGTTGGCGCATTCAGCTGCTTTTCCATCCAGCTCCTTCTGAACTGGAGATTATATCACAACATGTGAAATAAAATGTTTTTAATATCCAGACAGGATCCTACTGAAAACTTTGTAAATCATTTATCAATCAAATACTGCATATTTTACATTAGTGGATGCAATAAAAATCTAAAGTGTGTACTGTTAAGATAAAGTATAGTGATTTCAGTGTCTGATAATTGGATACATCCCTGTAATATGTTTGATCTATTTCTAGATTTCAATAAATTCAAATATATATGATGTTATTTTACATAGCATTGTATCGCTTATAGTAGAACAGAATATTTAAAAATAAACATTGATGGGATGGGTAAACATATAGGTTTATAATTATTAAATTAATGTTAATGTATTTTTAAATGATTCCTAGATTTCCCATATCACTTCTTAAAGCTCAATAGAACATGCTGATAAATTATGTTATTACATTACTATCACTTTAACATACTATTCAGAGTTGAATAACTTAAACATTTTATTTAGACTTAAATCAGCTATCAGATTTCAACATAATATATAAAACTGAAATAATATTATGAGCAAGTACAAACACTCTTGTCTTTGCCTAATATAGCTTTTACAAATAACGGACAGGAAACTATGGATCAAACAGACAACTGTGAAAGCAGATTGAGCCTCAGGAACAGATAAAGGCAACATTATTGTCATTTTTTAATAATATTCTAAGCATGAGATAGTGTTCAGAGACAATGTAAGATGCAATTATGACATGATATTAGGATTTACTTTCAATAATATGAGATCAGGGATATATTATTAGCTTAATTAGCGTAAGTATACATATTTATTATGACTCAATTAAAAGTTAAATCTGAAAGTAAATTGGGTACATATTTTATACTAGAAATATTGTATTAAAGTAATTTGATAGTTTTGATTATTTTACTCATGATTTAGTATACTCTTTCATTAGGATTTGGAATGTATTTCTCAAAAAATTTAGAACACCTTTCTCTTGGTATTTTTCTCAAATTTTGAATTAATCCTGCTTAAAGCATTTGCATTATAGACCAACTTTATTTAATCCCAGTTTGTTTAGCCCAGCTTTCTATTTTATTTCTTAGAATGTATCACGTCAAAGACAAAAACAAACAAATGAACAAGAAACCCACCTGTTTTCTATACTTTTTTTAGTCTTTTGACACAGAGTTTCTCTATGCAGCTCGAGCTGGCCTTGAGCTCACTTTTGTAGCCCAGGCTGGTCTCGAACTCCTACTGATCCTCCTGCCTTAGCCTCCCAAGTGCTGGGATTGCACGTGTGCACCACCACACTCAGCTAGTCTGTATTTTAAATAAACTATGGCATGTGATAAAAGTACCTTTTAATTACATTCAAAGTGTAGTTAATGAGTGACTTACATTTAATCTGTAACAGTTATCTTGTTTCCAAATTGTACTACGACATATTTCTCCCAGTTAAAATAGGAAATTCAAGTGTATTTCTCAAATCAGGTCACCTTGCTAAAAAATTTAAACTATAAATGCAGTGCTGAAGATAAAATTGCTGTACCTCTATTAGCCACTATGTTTTATTTATACCAGATTTCTTCAAGAAAAAAAGCTCAATTATGAATAATGGCCTAGGATTCTAATGTCTGAATTTAAATTCATTGTACATTTGGCCTAGTTTTTCTCAGTAAATTAACCTCTCAAAATATCCTTGATGTATAAATCAAAGAGAATATATTCATTAGTGATTCAATTTTGTGATTCATTAAAGAATCCAAAAGCTTGATGGTTTCAAACAATCCCTAGTGCTTAAAATGGCAAGCTTCTTCTCAGAAATGTCACTTGGTATCCCTTTTCAACCATATCATTTCCTTTTTTTTTTTTTTTTTTTGAGACAAGGTCATTATGCAGTTCAGGCTGGCCTTGAGCTCACTTTTGTATCCCAGGCTGGTCTTAAACTCACACTGATCCTCTTGCCTCAGCCTCCCAAGTGCTGGGATTACAGGCATGTGCTGTAATCCCATGCCCAGCTATAATTTACTTTCTATACAGATCATATACATAATAGTAAAAGGAACAGCAAAAAGATATAAGCATCAACCTTTATTTGTAAATAGGAAGGATTTTTACATTTGTCATTGTCCTCATATTAGTAAAAAATAATTCGTATAAAATTCCTTTACAAAAATATAGCTTACTTTACAAACATTTCCATCTTTCACAGATGAATAATTATTGTCAATGTCAAGCTTAATTTCAATATTCTTCCCATCACTAACAGAAATCAATTGAAAAGTAAATTAAGATTGTTTTCTTTAAGGGGCACTGAGTAAATATATTACATTAAAGAAAACACAAATACACTTGCTTAATATTGGGTATAAAATGTTCTCATGAGAGTTCTCAATGTTTCTTTGGAAATGACAGTCTCTTTTCAGATGAATTTGAAAATAGTGGCATACATAATACTAAAGCACTCTAGCTTTAACACTGAAATTAATACAATAGCTGAAATCATAAAGGGATACTATTATGGCCAGATTGTTTTGACTCTTCCCTAGTGCTCTATTCAGTTAAAATGTGATCCTAGATTTGAAATATTGAGGTGATAGTAACAGTACTACTCTAGTATTTGGAGGATGTTAGGAAAGTTATTGAAGTTAGAAAAGTTCATCAGTGTGGAGTACCTATGATTGGATGTTGTTGGCATTGTAAAAGGAGAAATCAGATGCGCACATAAACACATACATGTACACTTGCAATGATATGGTGATGTCAAGAAAATTAATAGAGTAGTAGTAGGGCTGGGCATATAGCTGAGACACATACGCACCTGCCTGGCAAGGGTAAGGTCCAGAGTTCAATCCCCAGAAGGAAGGAAGGAAGGAAAGAAGGAAGGAAGGAAGGAAGGAAGAAAAGAATAGACAAATGTAGAAATGTGATACTGTGAAGTGGCATTGTTCATAATGGTAAGGCTACCTGAAATGTTGGACTTTTACCACTTGCATAACAGACGAAGGTTGAGTGAGATTTGAAGGAGCAAGCAAGATAAAATCTACAATGCTCTAAGCAGGAAATGACAAGCAAGAGCAGTGAAGGCTCAGATGATGAGACTAGTTAACTGGTCTCTAGGGAAAAGAGCATACTATTACAAACTGAACTGAAGTTTATTCTTATTACACCATAGCACAAAACTTAGACATGTTGTGCTCATTTCCTTAGATACTGTGGGAGAATGTATTTGAAAACTATACAGTAATTTGTCTGGTAGAAAAGCATACCGGTGAAGTGGGTGTTATTGGGTACCTTTAGTTACACTTGTAGAATCCCTGAAGAGCAAAGGGAAGAAAAGTGGAAATAATTGGCAAATCTGCATTTTCACCAATGAAGGAGTGAAGAAAAGTATAAGGGCACTAGAGACAACTGCTTGCCAAAAGGGTTAGCATGCATTAAAAAAACGAATAGTCAATTTAATCAGAGTAATTGAAAGAGGCCTCAAGGACCTTCCAGAATTCCTTGAGTGTGTTCATCATGAAAGTCTCACAAACAGTCCTAGGGTAGAACTGTATCATCAAACCAGGGAGCTTTTTAACTAAATTATCTGGAAACTATGGTGCTCTCAAGTGGTCAGTGTTTAAGTCCAGAGCTACATTTGCATTCTGGCATTTTATTATACTGAAGCTGTTTTTTGGATCTTGCAGCCCTGATTCAATAACATGTTGAAATGGGTAGAGCTAAGAAGTCAAAGATAACCATGTAGCAAGATCAGAAGTGTTTCAGGGAGACCCTAAGGTGGCAGAGCCTACTGGAATCATGTGTAAGCAAAGAATCAAGGACTGCACAAAGGTAAAGCAAAAAGTGAAATGCAACTCCCACAAGAGACAGATTTCAGCAACGTGCAAAAACGTCCTGAGGGAATACCATGTGTCTTGTGACCAACATACTCATAAAAAGTGTAACCACTGTAAGTCTTGAAGCCCAGGCACTCCATGAAAGGCAAAAGCACAAGAATTGGAGCTCCTGGTCTTTCTGTTGTCCCACTGCATTTGATCTTATTTGAATCTGATTCCTTTCTATTGTCATACTCCTTCATTTTGGAATAATATGCCATATATTCTGTACTTCTGTCACAATTACATATTGAAAATCCATAACGTGCTTTGATTTCAGAGGCTCACTAGTGCAAGGAATTTCCCGTCAGGTTCCAGTGAGATTTTGAACAGTAGCCTCAATGCTAGGCCCACTTTTGAGTACAGTGAGTGTATTCTTCACTTGGAGAAAAAAGATAAACCTTGTGGGTCAGGAACATAATGCTATGGTTTCAATACAATTACAGTGTGTATCCAAACTCTGTTTTGAAATTTAATCCCTTCTACGTAGTGCTGAGAGGGTAAAAACTTTGCCTCGTTATAGTACTTAGATACTGGGCATTTGATTGGAGAGGTTTGATTACTTTACAGAACGAAGCTCTAATAACACATTCTGGTGGATTTACAAGCACGAAGAAGCCAGACATGCACACATGCATATGGTCATTTTGTTGTCTTTCACAATGGAAAAGGCGAGGGTCATATGACTTTTCAGACTCTCCTATTAATAAAATCTTGCGAGCTTGCATGGTGGTTCTAAAGGGAGGCACAGCTACTTGTACGCCCTTGCCCAAAACTTGCATAGTTCTTGCACAGTTAGGATAGATATATAGCTACTTTAACTTAGTTCATTGAGAAGAAAGGTTTGTACCAATATTGTTCAGACAAGATATCATATCTGTGTCTTGTCCTCTGTATAGTTACTACAAAACACTAATATACAATGCATTAATTATTGTCACTGTCCTACTAACCTGTTTTGAGACTGTTTCATTGCTATTTTATCTGGTTTCTCATGAAAATGAATTTAAAAAAATCACTAGATGTTGCTACTTGACTTTGGACCTCCAGGCCAAAATGAATTGTTTTCTTTACAACTTGTGCTACCTGTGATATAACGTCAGTAGTCACAAGAAAATTCACCTATGCCTTGGGCATAGATATGTGTGTGTGTGTGTATTTCTATATTTCAGAAATATCAATTTTGTGTTCTGAAATATAATGTAATGAAAAGCTTATCAGTTCAACTATACAAATAATTTTCTAAATCATAAGAAACATTAATATGATGTGCATGTTTTCAAAGGAGGTAATTAATTACCCTTTTTAAGATTTATGCACTTTTTACTAAAGGACTGTCAAAAGGTCAAAATGAATTCTGTTTAAAATCACATTCTCATATTATGTACTGAATACTTGGGTCAAATATATAGACAGATCTTTCTTCAATTTTATGTTATTAGACCACACTCTAAACCAACTGAAATAAAACCTTCTCAGATTTGAAGAGCCACTAAACTAATATACTTCTTCAGCTACAGAAATAGCATAATTTGGCTTTACCATATAGAATGATAATTAAGCAAGTGAATGCTTTCTGAGTAGTTGAGCATATGAACAAATTTAGGAAATGAATGCAAAGTTGTTTGTTGGAATGTTTATTAGTTATAACAAATTATTTTAAAAATAAAATAAATTTTTCAAGGACATAGCGGAGCTATATTTAGTTAGTTAATACCATTTTGCGATATCACTTCCATTCCTAAGTAGTTCAAGTCATTTAGATTTTTCTTCTCTTATATTTCTTTTTAATGAAAAATTTAAATTGTTGAAAGATTTTAATATAGTGAATTATTAAGAACCACATATCTTGATCTTTAAAAGTAAAAATATTTCTGGATATTGATCTAAATATGTTTCTGGGAGCATTTGATAGCATCCCTCCAACAATAATTAATTTTTGAAACAGTGTATCATTTTCAATTAAGAACTACATGTCACAAAAATGATTTGGTTTCTCGCAACTCTGACTTCCATTACACATCAATGATTAAAAATGGGTTGAAGTTTAATTAAATAAACTTAATTAAAATTAGATTAACCCTTTTCATAAAACTTCACCCAAGTTATAATAATTGAAGGGCAAAAGAGACTTTAACACTATCCTTAGCAAAAAGAAACTTCAATGCTTTACTTAATGAGATTGCATTATTTAATTTTAAATGCATACAGTTACAATTAAAAGATACTCAAGCTATTAATATATATCTATTCAGAAGTTTGGAATTTTTTATGGTATTATAATTATAGATAATGTTGAAATGTTTCATTTTTGCCAAGTTAAGCTAGTCTCATGGCTTCAGTGATGACTATTGAATTCACTATTTTGTAGATGTTACTATTCTTTGATCCAAATATCGGACATTCAGTCATTACTTAGGAGAATTGGTCAAAGCATTTTGTTCTTTATTGATAAATAATCTTCTTGTTAATGTACCTGTCACAGTTGATACATTGTGTCAACTTGAGATGTCGGAAGAACGACTGGATCCACTCATCTACTCCATGTACTGAGGCTTGAGGAGCCCCGCCCTAGGGCAGGGAGGATGTGCCCCAGAGTGATTCAGTACAAAAAGGGTATATAAAGCCATTGAGGAAGGCTTCTGGGCCCTGCTTCCTTGGAGAAATCCTGATCTTCATCGTGCCACTTTGCAGCCCTACCACATCAGAGGACCTTGATTTGCACAACTGTCCCACTTCAGAGGAGCTCCAATCTTCTCAGTGGAGCACCAGTCTGGTTTTGCAGTCATTGTACAAGGTAGGGAGAAAGTTTTGGTGGAGGCCACAGCTGCTGCTCTTCCTCTGCTCTTCATTGTTTTCTGCTGCCATGAACTGCTGCCATTTGCCTTGGAATCAACAGCGTATGGACTGAAACCTCCATGAACTGTGGGCTAAAAACCTTTCTTTCTCTTATTTTGGATGCTGGTATTTTGTCCCAGCAATGAATAAATGTAACTAAGACAGCAACATTCAGAAAATCAATGCTTCTAAAATCAATAAGCTAAAAAAAATAAATAAATAAAAATAAAAAATAAAAATAAAATTAATAAGCTAAAAATGTTCCATTCTTTTTTGTGGTTATATTTATAATCATATGTCATTTAATGAAAAGGACAAGATAAAATGATGGAATTATTTGTTAAATAAATATAGTAATAAAATAACTGAAAATCAAATCAGATGCATTTACCTAAATATTATTTTAAAAGTGCCTATGTATTATATGTAAATACTGATAGATAATTTGTTTATCAACATAATATAAAAATACCCAAGATATTTCTTAGTCTGTTGGCAAGATAGCTCAGCAGACTAAGCACTTGCCTAGGCAAGCTCCGGGACCCAGGTTTGATCCCCGGTCCCACATGCCGCACTGCTGTGCACTCAGGCTCACTGAGCCAGTCACAGAGATTGGGCATGGTGACGCATGCCTATAATCCCAGCACTGGAATGGCTGAAAAGAGATGGATCACCACAAGTCCAAGCCACATAGTGAGACCCTGTGCCAAATACATAAATTTAAAAAAATGATAAGCTTTGTTCTGCTACTTTAGGAAAATTTTCTCTGATCAGGAATAAATGTCACATGGCTCCAACATAGTCTAAAATAACCAAAATTATCTTGACCGTGTGGTTTTATTGTGGACGCTATAATCTTTTCAAATGGGTCTTTTAGTTGCATGTTTTTCTTTAAGCTTCTTTCAGAAATATTTAAACATTGGTAAGTAATTTCTCTAAGCAAACTTAGATATTATGAAAGGTAAAAGAAATCATTTACATTAGTTTAAACCTCTTTGCAAAAATACATAGAGATAGTTATTCATTTAAATGAAACTATAAGTGACACTTTGGGAAAAATAAACTGCGTTTATGTTCTTGACAAACCTTCAAATAGCGTAGAAAACGTGCACATCTGTGGGGAAAATAAACTCTTTAAAGGCTTTTCATGTGAAGGGTCAAACCCATCATTAAAAGAAAATGAGTAAGTATTTTCCCTGGAGCTTGAATTTAGTCAGGAAGATATACAACAAGTAAAGGATCAATATATAGTATCACAATATTATTTTACATATTCGCATGTATTATTTCGCAAAGAAATTATAGAAATGAGAAGATTGTACAACAAATGAAATGATATACCTGTGAAAAAGGTATTGGATACCCAGTAATGAAACATCACCCCAAAATTAGATTTCAGAATAAGATATTATTGTTCTCAGAAAAGGAGAAATGCACAATCAGACAGTGGGAACCTGACACAAGAGTGACCAAACCTACTCTCCCTTCATCTCCACTCCTTGCATTCTCACATTTCCTTGTTTAGTCACATCATACACAAAAATCTCCATGACTGAGGTCATAATTGGCCTTGTGAAGTTATAATAATCTTAATCTTTCCATATATATATATTTTTTTCCTCAGTACTGGGGATTGATCACATGACCCTGTGCTTGGCAGGGAAACACTTATTCCACTGAGCTATCTCCCTGGCCCCTAATCTTCCTATATTGTTTGGAGTAAAAAAAAAAAAAAAAGTCTACATAATTAAATAAGATTAATTATGTAAGCACAGAAGTATTTCTTAAAATAATGAGAAACACTAATATTTTAGGTGAGCAAATAGCACCCATGTTCTCCTCCAAAGGATCAGCTCTATATAGTGCGTCTACACACAAGTTCAAGTATATCCAGGAATATTGTGTATCTTGGACAAGTCTTCCAGTCCTTATGAGTTAACTTACATGTTCATAACCATGGAATAGCCATCATAAGGTACAAATTATTATGTGGCTGGGATGCAGCATTCTCTATGTGTCTCATTCTCAATGTTTTTTTTAAGAAAGAATAAGAAAAATAAACAAAAAGAAAGAATAAGCATTAACTGGTGCATGAAAGGAAGGAGTTTTATACCTAGAAAGTTTTCTGGTATGTTAGTAAGAAAAATAATCATTAAGATTGGTTTGGGGAGAAAGAAAGAAAGGGTTCTGGCCATGTTGCCTTTTCTGGTCTAGAACTCAAGGTTGTGAATTGTAGTCCCAAACTGTGCTAGTTTGAACAATTTCGCCCACTCATGCACCATACTCTACATACATCCCTAATCATCTTCTTTGTCAAGTCCATTCTTCAGACTCTCATCTTAACCACAGAAAATAGTTTTTGTATGGAGTATGCAGGGAAGCTTCACAAAAAAAGAGGCAAGGGCATGTGCAGGAGGCAGAATCTCTGTCTGTGCCTGCGTGGTGTGCTGGTCAGGAAGACCAGAAGGCCAGGTATGAGCAGGCTGCCTCATTCTGCTCCAGGGAGAGAGATATCCTGGGTCACGAGCAGGTGGTCCATAGTAGCCTGATGCTGAGTCATAATTTTGGGTCATCAACTTTATGTCATAATGTAAATATTGCATAATTCATAGCCCACATAGTGGGTGAAAATAGCATTTAAAGAGATCACATTCAACTAACTTGTATTATAGTATATTGCTCTAATTGTCCAAATTTATTATTGGATGTTAGTTGCTTTCTGTGCCTAATTTATATTTTATGATGTGTAGGGCTCAGGATGCCTGTGGTTTTAGGCACCCATGGAGTATCTGAGAATCCATCTCTTGTGAAAAAGAAAGATTACTTTAAATAGTAATACCTGAGTTAATGTAGCACAAGAATATTGGAAAAAAAGGTTTTGTGAACTGTAAATCTTTACCAAACTTAGAGCTTTAGTATGCTCACATTTCTCTTAGATTTATTTTTGTCTTGAAGTTCTGCAGTAAATGTGTCATTTATTTTCTAAAACCAAGAATAAAATTTTTATTTCGATATTGCTTGTACAGTTGTGATGTTAGATGCTTAAAGAAACATGAAATTGCTTTCAAGAGAGTGTGTAAAATTGAATATTTCACCCCTATATTATTGACAAGCTGTCAGAATGTTTATTGTAGCAGTGTTTAATTTCCTGCACCTTTGCCAACATCAGATATTTTCAAATATAAACTGATCATTTGCTATATTCATATTATGTTTTATTGTGTTTATTAGTACATGTGTATAGCACATAGTATTTACATTCCTTTTAGGACACTGGGACATTCTAACACATCTTAATTCTCATTGTTTGGTACATAAACATAAATTTCTTCTGTGGATTTGGTACGTGTATATAACACGCAAATTCCTTGACCTTTTCCTCAGCCTTCATCCCGTTCATCTCTTGATTCTTTTTGGTGTTTCTGTTTGCCACTGAAAAAGCCATCTTGAAATTGCTAATACAGTCTGATCAAGTAATGTGTTTTGCCCCGCTTAGGCTGCAGGCGCACTAGCCATCCTTCAGATTACCTGAGTTTCTGTGCCATGTACATGGCTGCAAAGGACCATATGCAATCACACACATAACTTTGGTTTTCCTCAGCAGCCATATTTCACATACTAAGTTAACAGGAACCTAATGCTCATTTTTTCTTAAGTACATTTCTATGAATTCTGTTAAAAAAAATGGAATGATTGTTTTCAAATAAGTCTGGGAAGTAGGTTTGCATTTCGGAACCTGTTGAATCATTGCACACTCACTGCTTTTTAAAGTTTCTTCACTTTCACCTCTAGGGCTGATCAAATGCCACATTTACTGTCGTGATAGGATTTTCTTTTCAATTTATGGCCATTCTTCATGTTGTATCTGCCTGATGGGATTAAGAAATGTCTAGCAGAAGAGGCTGGGGAAATAGCTCCATGGCACTAGTGCCTGCCTGGCAAGTGCAACGTCATAAGTTTGAACTCCAGTGCTAAAAAAAAAAAAAAAAAAGAAAAGAAAAAAAGAAAAGAAAGAAATGTCTAGCAGATTAGTAAAGCACAGCTCTGGGTCTATATGTGGTGTTTCAAGAGATAATTGCAATGTAGTCCTGTAAATCTGGACTCACCGAGATGTGAATGATACCGCCCAATGCAGTTGTAACCAGCATGGAGTAAAGGGAGAGGAGGAAGTTGTGTTTCAAAAAGCTCTGTTCTTGCCTGGGCATGTCTTTCCTTCTGTTACTGTAGATATCATAGTGGTTTCTTCATCCTTCAAACAGTCTCAGACAGTAGCTCTCCCAGGAGTTCTCAGACCCTGAGTCTTAGCCTGGTGCAATTTCATTGATCCCTCTTGTTCTGTGCCTTCTACCTTCTTTGATTGAGCAGCTACTGAGAACTTTAGGTATTGATTCCATTCCCCTGGAGATCCTCGGCAGACAATGCTTACTTAACAACCAGTCATGTTCCTGTCACTAGGTTGCTAAGAGAATTGGTCATTAAATAAGAAATTGCATACAGTGTGCACATCACAATATTCATAACAAAGAAGTGGTCAGGGGAACTTCCAAGTTGATGGCTTTGCACTTATTACATAACTTTTATGTACACTGCTATGACATATAGCACAATATAAAAGTATAGCACAGTTCTCTTCTTACAGTACAACCAGGAAAAAATAGAACTATATAAACAAAGTATACTGTACAAAATTAAGGCATTGAGACTTTATAGACAAGATATACAGAATTCAGAATCATACCAAAAAAAAAGAAAGATAGGTCTCAGGTCCAATTGGTGGGGTCACAAATCCAAACAGCAGGCCTCAGTGGTAATTAGGTCCAGTCATTAAAGAGGTGGGCTATTAAATAAGGAATGCTTGTACACTATATGACTTACAGAGTTGAAAATACATTTGCCAGAAAAAAAAATCATAGAAATCTAATGAGAAATTATATAGTTTGGAAAAATAAACAGAATTTTTTAGAATACTTGAAAATGTTGTGAATTATATTGAGGACTGAAGTAGAACCTCGTAGAAAATGTATAGCTTCATGATTTAGAAAATGAGTAAATTTACTTAGCACATTTTGCTGCATGAAGAAGAAAAAAAAGAGAGGATTTAGAGTTTCTTTTCTGCATTTAGTTTATGGTGTTCTTTTCCTCAAATGCAAAGGAAGAAACTTAATTTTATCTTTTATATCTATGCAGTAGAACCATCAAGTTTATTAGCATAGAGGACCAAATTAGCTAAGTAAATCTTGTGAATATGTATCTTTATTTTAAAAATTGATACAATAATTATTTATAAATTGTACAAAGACTAGAAAATAGGAGAATAAGCTGCTGTTAAGCATATTAAAACTGTTGGAAGTTGTACTCCTTCGTATTGTTTCTTTTGCATCCCAAAGGTGGGGTCCTAATAAACAAGTCACTCATTTTGAAGGCTCTTGCTGTATTGTACAGGCCCATACGTTAGGCTTTGATCATTTGTTTGCAACCTATACATTCTGTGTTGATCTTGCCTCAAGTTCACATCCTTGTCATCTTGTCAAGAGCAATGATTCAATTATTTGTCCATTGCAGTGTGGTGGTTACTGTAGGCCATCACTCAGAATGGGCTGAGAAATATGTAGAGAATTGGCAAAGCATGTATTTCATTGTGTCCAAAGAATCGAGTTGCACAAGCAAGTGAACTAGTTAGACAGAATATCAGTAGCCAGAGGGAACATTGAAAGCACAAGGGAGACACTGCTTTTTTACTCGTGCTGTCCCTTCCCCAATTCATGAATTCATGTGTTTGTCCGCTCCTGTGATTCGTGCTTGTCAGACCCCCGATTCTTCATGTTTCAAACACTTCTGTGGCTTTCTGAGTAGTGAACTGGGAGAATAGACTGAACATTGATTGTACAGAAGTCTCTATCAAATTCTGAGTATTCTGGTGTTTTATACTAAGCAGCAACTGGTTTTGTTTTACTTGCACAGTTGGATGGCCATTGCAGACCTGATTAGACTCTATAATCATGGGAGCTGATGTGAGAAATTAACTTCTCTAGTATACCTGTATTTATATCTATACCTCTTCTTTTTTTCTTTCTCTGTTTTTCTGTCTCTGTGTTTCTATCTCTTTGTCTCTGTTTCTCTCTTTTTCTCTCCCTTAGAGAAAATCCTTTTCCTTGGAAAATTCTGATTAATACAGATTTTGGTGCTAGAACTGCTATGGGCTTGCTGTTCCTGAGAAGCCTTAGAGGTATCTTTTCAGCTGTCCCAATGGAAAACAGTTGGCTTTCTTTTATTGGAACCAAACCCATTGGCAATCGCACCTTTCTTGGCAGCACCTTTGCATGTAGGACTTTCCTGACAAAGAGAAAATTGTTTATATATTTCCAATCTGTTTTGCTGTGCTTCTGTAGATTTGCTAAAACTGCATTAATGGTCATGTCACAGCCTTGATGTTTTACTATCAGAAAATACTCTCGAGGAGATAAGCCATTTTATGACTTTTAAACTTGGCCTCCCCCAATCAGAGTGCGGAAAAAGATACTTCATACTGTTGTCCAGAATATAACAAGGATTACTTTTAAACCAAATCCATTTTTCTCAGTAATATTCTCTTCCAAATGAAACTTCGCTAGCATGATCTTTACTGTTCATATTTCTGTCAATATTCTAGTTTTTCGAATGATTACCAGAATTACCTTTTAAATCCTAGTTACAGCATTCTAAGACTTTTCTAGCTTTCTCCTTTTAACTTTTCCAAACAATTTCAATAAACAAATTATAATAGTTTTTCCACATTAACAGGTAAAATTCTAGATAGCATTGCCTCTTCGCATTTTTGTTCTAGTGAGATTTCCATCATTGTAATACAATACCTAGGTACTTATTCAAGAGAAAAGACTGGTTTGGGCTCATGGTTCTGGAGGGTTCAATTCAAGAACATTACTGCTTTGGCCCTCTGGGATAACAGGGCACCATTACAAGACTAAGATCTGAAGCAGAAAGTCACAGTTCATAAACCAGGCAGCAGAAGAATGACCAGAAAAGAAAGAGAATGGTGTCCCAACATGGCATTCTGGATGTGGAACTGATGACTAAACTTCTTTCACTTGGCACCACTTCCTCAATGGATACAACATATCCTGAAATCACTACTTTGAGAAAAGAATTAATATAGAAAACTTTGTGGGGCATTCCCTGTCTTTAATCATAGAGATTCTCATCCCAATTCTCTTCTTTATGGCATTACAGTAACCTTCCATGTATAACAGTGAAGTTGTTCTACCCATGGTACATGGCACGTTTGGGTAACTGATTAGAACATCTCTACCATGGTAAATTATCTTTTCCCCAGCTCACTAGGATCAATAAATGAGTTGTAGTAATTGCCGGTCTTCCTTCAGGGGTCCGACTGTTGTGATCCTCCCATTTTCAGCCTCTCAAGCTCTGGGATTATAGGTGTGCACCACTACACCCAGTCTCAATCACCATCTCCGCACATTTTGGGGGCAGGGCCAATGCATCGTGATCATGCCAGGGGTCTAACCCAGACCTCTGTGCTCTGCTTGAGCAGGTGCTTTAGTCTGCTGAGCTATCTGGCTAAACCTATAAAATTAATATTCTGATACTACCTTAACTTCAGAGTACAGAGCAGTAAACTCTCATTAAGCTTCTCCCTATTAAAAGATAAAAAATGACAGATTTTTTTCTCTTAATGTTTACTCCCAGATGACTTTGAAAATTAAACTCATAAGTAAAATGAGCACGGATAGAATCACAGTTTTTTTTTTCTTTCACAAAATCCCAAAACAATTGACATACAATCTGTGCTTGAACTTTCTACTTATTCTAATGAGGAGATAAATAAAATTATTCCTCATTACTGGGACTTGTCAATGTAATATATTTAACTTTTCCATACTATGCTTCTCTCTTTAACTCAACTGACATTGTAGTAAATGTCCTTGTCTTGTCTTTTTCTGCTTAACAATTCTGGATTTAGTATTATTACAACTTTTACTCATTTTTGCATAAGAAAAAGGTCACTCATAGATTGAAATATACTGTTTAAAAACAGTATTGTGAGAGCTTTTGCAAAAATAGGTTAGAAATTTTTTCTAGCTAAAATTAAATTCTGCATGCAGTGATAGTGAATAATGCTGGTGAACAGGGGGCTTTCAGAGGAAAAGAACAATAATGGAGAATATCATTTGAATTCTGTTTTTTCCATTTATAATTGCTTTGTAATATCCCAACAGGTAAATTCATCACATTTATGTAATTAAATAATTCTAGAAAAGGTAGATATCCATAACTAGATTCTAGAAAACCGAAGCTCCTATAACATTGATTTTCTCTGTAAGTCATGGGTATATTAAAACACCTTAAAACTAGTATAGGAAAGATATTATAAAACAATGCCTTTTCATAAATATATAACTCTTCTATTTCTCCCGTGTTAGTTTCCACAAATCTATGCTGAAAATCTAGCCCCAAGATGATGTTACGAGATGATACAGTATCTAAAACTAGATGTACGTAGGACTGAAACTCAACACCTTGCAATCCTTACAAAAGCCAAGTTAAAATCAATGTAAAATCTAAGTGTAAAATTGCAGCCACTTGAAGAGAACATGGGAGAAACAGTTCAAGACATCATTGTAGCTAACATTGTGTGGAATTCTTCCCAAAACTCAGAAAACCAAAGGAAAAATAGATAAATGACAATATATCCAATTTAGAAGCTTCTCTACACTAATGGAAATAATAGTTGGAGAGAAGACCTATAAAATTGGAGAAAAACTGGACAAACTGATCATAATGATGACTTTTACATGGTAGAGAAGCATAGAAATTTTTAAAAACTAAATTGGTATCTTGAATGGTATATCCAGGATTTTGAACATTGCATTGATTTTCTAAATAGCTTTCAAATGTGCTTCACATGGTCAGGTTTAGAAATTTTAATGGTATCAGGGTTTCATCTAATAATAAATGTATCTAAAACATTTTTCTTCAATTACAAACCTTTATAAGTGAATCTGATTTTCATTCACAGAAAGGGGAATATAGAATTCATAATTTCTCAATTTATGATATATTACTTTAATTTGAAAACCAAGGTGACTTTAAGGAATTCATAGAAATGCAATTAAGAGGCTGTCAAAAACTCTCATAACATATTGATTTTCTCTGTAAAGCATGGGCATTTTAAGAGACCTTAAAATTAGTATAGCAACGATATTAAAATGGACTGCCTTTTCACACAAATATAACTCTTATATTTCTCCAGTACCAGTGTCCTTTACCGAAATCCATGTTGAAGATCTCACCCCAAGATGATGTTAGGACATGATATGACGTTTGAAAGAATGATAAACTCATAAGGGAAGAATCATCATGAATGGTACTGGTGGCCTTGTGTCAAAGATCCTGTACCTGACGCAGTGGTACACACCTGCAATTCTAGCCCTTTGGAAGACTGTGGCAGGAGTACTGACAATCCCATTTGGAATAACTTAGACTCTATCTCAAAACAAAATAATAATAATAATAATAATAATAATAATAATAATAATAATAATAAATTTTTTTAAAGCTGTGGATATAGCTCAGCAGAGAATGCCTAGGAACACAATAAATGAATAAACAAATACTTAAGACAACTGCACAGCCGCATTATACCTAGCTACAATGAGAAGACATCGCCTATGAGCATAGAAAATAGCTCCTCACCTGTCATGCAATTTGATGTACTTCGACCCAGGAATTTATTCATATATATATATATATATATATATATATATATATGTAATTTTAGATTTTCACAAATGACCTATTTGTTAGTAATTTGCTATAGGAACCCAGATTATGACCAAAATTCTAGTACTAATAACCAAATAATGTGCTGCTGCCTCAGTATTATTTACCAAAAGAAAAAGGAGCAATCTCTAAGGAATTAACTCAAATTTCTGAAATCTAGGAGATGTTAGGAAAATATCAATTCGGCAACTGGGAGAAAATTATAGAACTTGGCCTGAAATGATTTATTTTAATATTTCATTTTCCATTCACCTATGCAAAATCAGAAAGTAGATAAAGATTTTGCGTATTCTTAGATATGCCCTCTACCGACCTTGCTGGCATCCACTTACATATTAAGACATATTGTTTAATTGTTTGTTAGTTTTCCAAAAGGTCTCATTTTATGTTTCAAGTTGACCTTCAACTGTCAGCCCTGGCTGGCCTTAACTCTCAGCTATCCTCCTCCCTCAACCTCCCTAGTACAAGCATATGTAACAATGTCCAGCTACTTTTTAAGGGTTGAACTTGTAGTTCAACTATTTTATTTTAACCAAAATATTTATTTTTTAAGCATTTGAAATTTTCTCTCTGTGTCTCATTATTATGAGTGTATAAGCATGCTCATGTCAGTCGATGTTTACTTGGGGAAGAAAATAAAAAAAATCTGGAACTTTTTAACAATTTCATTTTTCTATGACTTCAATAATCCATACAAGTATGACAAAAGTTAGTCCAACTTTAAAATTTAAGGAATTTTGAGGGCAGCGAGATAGCTCAGCAGTCTAAAGCGCTTGCTTAGGCAAGCTTAGGCAGGTTCAGGGGACCATGGTTTGATCCCTAGCACTACATGCTGTGTCAGCCCCACCAATTGGGTGGGATGAGCTGGCCAACAAAAAAAGTTAAGGGATTTTGCCAAGTGTGGTAGTACATGTCAGTCATCCTAGCACTGGGGTACAAAGTGAGCAACCTGGACTACATCACAAGACTCTGTTTAAAAAAGACAAAAAACAAAAAGGATTTTTAATATGGAAAATAGGAGAGTAATTTGTAAATTATTCAAACAATGCAATAAGCTGGTTAGTCATAAGGAAACAGAAATATTGGCCACCTTGCCTAAGCTTGTTTTTCATTTTTTTAAATTTTAATATTATTACTACATCTGTAAAGTACACAGTTATCACATTTAAAGTGGAGAATTTGGACATGCATATCACAGACCTTAAAATACATGAATTTTTAAATTTTTTAAAAAGTTTTATGATACCTTCTTTTCATAGTAAATAAAGGAACTTTAGTCAAATGAATAGAAACAATGTAATCATTCAAAAGAAATACTAATTTACCAGGTTTAGTATGAAAAGAGATAATGCCAAACATTTCTATTTGCATAAGTAAGATATACCTTCTTAATGTTTGAAAAGAAATTAGAAGTACTAGTTACACACAGAAAGTCTTAGAATTGTCCACAATTAGTATACAAGGAACTACTCAATAATAAAATATTCCTGGAAAACATTTTACAATAACATAGAGATAAAAGCTGTTTAATTTGACATAAGATTTGCAATATGTACATGACCTATCTACTAAATGACACACAATCTTTATACTCAATGATTTTAATTTTTTGGTAGTTAATATAAAATGTAGTTGATAAAACTCTCAAATCCAGTTCCTCCTGATTCATTACATAGAGGCATTTGGCATGACTGATAACAGAGTAGTCTCTTAGCAATGTCGTCTCTTCAAATACTTCCCTTCCACGAATATTTCCTAAACTTACTACATTTCTCATATTTAACCTATTTCTATTGTCTACTCTATACTGTATTCTAGCTCAGATCACTAAAACCTTTATCTTATCAAAAATTACTTGACCATTTGAGTTACAAATTGTTCCTGAATATATTTTCCTTAAAGACTTATCTATTTTGCCATATTTTCATGTGAAAGCTTATTTTTAGATGCTTTAATTTCTTAATTTTCTAGTATATCTCACTTTTGTTTGTAAAGCTCAAATCTTGGTTAAATTTGTCTCACTCTGTTGATTTGTACTTTGCACAAGGTTTTTTTCACTTTGTAGTTTCCAAATTTGAACCTATCAGTGATTTCAAAATTGCTTATGACCTTGTTAACTATATGAATATTTTTAAGACCACATGTTTCTGTAGAAAGGGAAAGTTTTCTTAATTGTGCATTAAAAATTTGTTTACTTTATTGTTTCCAATAATGCAAATATGCAGTATGCACATTCTCATACACACTTACATATAAATCTTTCATTTCTTTTACAATGGACTACTTTTCATTCATAAAAATAAACTTTTGTTTTTTTATATGTCAACTTTTGTCAGGAGTACATCTTATTTTAATTACTCCCCAATTTGTTATCCAATGTCACTAATAATAAATGGTACTTTTCTTTAAAATCTCTTCTAGAGATAGATTTAGTCAGACATTTCTCTATGTTCTTAGAATACTGTATGTCTTTTATTTCATCTTCATGATTTTTGTATTTTCTCCTAAATTTACACCTCTTTGAAGGAAAAGTTCATATATGAATTTTAAGCATACCATCATGGTTATGTAAATAAAATATTTTCACGGGGCATGGTGGTGCATTCCTATAATCCTAGCACTTGGGAGGCTGAGGTAGGAGGATAGGTGTGAATTCAAGACCAGCCTGAGCTACAAAAGTAAGTACAAGGCCAGCCTGAACTGCACATCAAGGCCCCGAAAAGACAAAATAATAATAATAGTAATAATAATAATAATAATAATAATAATAATAATAATAATATATTTCCAACAATATATTGCCAAAGATCAAATAAAAATTAAGTGTGGTGAATGATATCTTGCATACTTTTATTTACAGAATATTTGTAACCATTTTGAAAAGGAGACAGTAATTTTCCTTTTTTTATAAACTATAGAGGACTTCTCTACATGAGATTATATTTGCCTGAGTTCCCATAATCCAATGAAAGACTAAGCTGCTTGAATTTAAAGCACCAAAATAATTAGCATTTCATTTACCCAGAGAGGAAAGAAAGGTCCTAGTTCATTCACCGCAGCACTGACTTGGCCCTTCAATCTCCTTGTCTCAGGAATTAACAGTAGGACATAAAGGGCTCTCCACCACATTCCGTCAAATATTTAACATTCCTTTTAACATTAATGCTAAATAGCATTTATTTCTTTAAAAAAATCAATAAAGGTTTTATGTATATAAATTGCGTATCTGTCAGAATTTTTAACAAAGTAAAGCAGAGCACATTGTAACAAATTCAATGTGTTTAAAGGATATATGGTAGAACAGGAAATGTCTAGAAAGAGAACAACTAGACTACAGGGTTTTGGCATTCTAGGGCCAAGAACCATGTCTGCATCTCCCCAGTGCCCCTTTCCACAAGGTCCACACTCTTCTGTACCTGAGCACATGCGTTCTGCCACATGATACCAGCACCAGATTCTTCTCTATCTCAATTTTTGAAGGTCAACACCTCCTCTTCTAAGCTCACTGAAAAATGGATTCCGAACCTCACTTGTCTCATTACTTTTCTTAATTCTAAATTGAAATGTTAATAAGGTTAATTTGCTTTCAGAAGTCTAAATGCCTTGTCTGACCTCTAGCTTTAAGCTCAAAGTATTTTCTATAGATGCTATGAAATAAAAAATATATAGCAAAGTGATTTAAAGCAACATAAAATTATCTTATTACAATTCTGAGTGTGAAGAGACCAAAAAAGCTTTATAGGATAAAGCCAAGATGTCCCTAGGGCTCCAGTCCTTTTTCAGAGGTCTAGGAAGGAATTTCTTTCGTTGTTTTTCTGCTTCCAGAGGTCATCAAAATTGTCTTGTGGTCTGCTTTCTACAATTTCTATAATAGCGAAGTTGTTACGTGTGTTTTCCTGCTCTCTGTTGCTTTTTACAATTCATTTGTTCAATTTTAAATATCACTGTGATTATAGTAAGACATCCTAGATAAGTGAGATTAGTACTTTTATTTCAAGTTTCAATGATTAACAACTAGAATTTCATCTGCTACCTTAATTACTCTTTATTATGTAATAGAAAATGTTCACATGCTCTCAGAATAAAGACACTACTGCTCTTTGGGGAGACAGTCTTCTGCTTACCACAAGTTTTTAAATCTTACCTGATAATCTTCAAGACATAATCATCCTTGGTGACTAGTGAAGTATCAAAGATCAAGTATCCTGTGTAAAATTATTCTCCATGGATAAATTTTCAAAACTAAAACTCATTACTTGCAGTAACATTGCAATAATATTCTAACCATAGGGCAATGGACCCAGGCATTCTTGCTCAAAATGGGAGAAATTGAGAAAAGCAAAGATAGCACCAGTCTAAATTCCTAAACTCCAACTGGGCAAATTCTGTTTGCTTTTAGGGCCCAGGAATAATCCTCTTTGATTCTCAAATCTATCAACTGAATCATGTTTTCCTTTTGCATCAGTCATCCCCTGGGATATTTCTCATTTTATGATCTTTGTCTATACCTGTGAGTATTATTATGACATTACAAGCTATGTACCTCCGTATACTACCTCTGCATAAACTCTCTTTCAATTTGTGTTTCTCCCTCAATCACTGCAGAGATTTATGAAACACACACTTAATCTTCTTAATATTGTGTGTGCCTGAGTACTCTGGTCCTTTGATACTGCTGGCATGGTAGCCAGTCTCCACTAATATTGATATTACCTTGTATTCTGAGCTTACTCTTCTGAAAAGATGACCATTAATTTTACCACATTTTTCAATATGGATATGCTAAAACATTCCAAGTAATTATCTATCCTAGTTTATCTTGGCTTGTAATTCTTCCTTCAATTTCTCTTCCACCCTCTATTTTAATTGACAAGGATAAAGCAGTCCATCCATTCTCTCAACTGTTTGATAATTTCCTCAAGTAAGTATTATGTCTAACACTGGTGAGTTCTGCTTTCTATGTAACTATCAGGCACAATGCTGACAATATTGCTATCAGTGTATTAGGAATATCCGTCTTTCCAAAAATAGTGCCTTCCTTTCCTTCTGAACCTACAACTGTAGAACTTTTAACCTCCGTATTTCTAATAATGCATTCACAATTATTTATATATTCTGCAAGGTGCTTCAGGCTTTGCTTACCATGTTTCTACCTCCTCCCGTGTTCAGCACTAGAACAACTAAAGACTGTATTTCCACAAATGTTTGTTAAAGACTATCTGAATATTTTTATTATATTTGGACTAATAGCTCAGCCTCTTTCCATGCCCTATACTGGAACTGTATACCATATTTCTAAGGTATTACTATTTTAGTAGTATCATAGCATTTGGGCTAGAAATTTGTATTGCTAAGAGTTTAATCAGGGGACAAACAGATGGAGATACATATCAAGGGATTTGTTAGAAAGATTTGACTTGCACAGTTGTTCCAGCCCAACACCTGGTGTAGGCAGTCTAGAGAGGCAGGTTGAAGCTGTGGAGGAGAGGCTTATGCTGCTGTTTACAGGAAGAAATTTTCTTTCTTAAGTAGGACTCATATCTTCTCTTGAGGAGTAAAAATAATTGAATCAGAATACAGAAATTAACTAGGACAATCTTCCTTACTTAAAGTCAGAAGTCAGTGCAGTTTAATCGCATCCGTAAAATAGCATCTCAGTGCCACTCAGCTTAGCTATTGATAGACTAACTGGTATGCTAACCGTCCTTAGCTGACAGATCAAGAAAGACGCTGAGGAGATAGTTCAGTTGAATAAGTGCTTGCTTGGCAAGCACAGGGTCCTGAGTTCAATCCCTAGTACCAAGAAAAAGGAGAGAGTCACAGTGGGATTAATGTTTTCTGGTTTCTGCCTTAGGTACTCAGGGCCTGTAAGAAGCACAGGAAAGATGTACAGAAGGGGCTAAGAGGGCAGAAGATACACTATGCACCATTATGCAAATGCACTGCATTTCTCTGACCAGTCTCCCAGCACTGCAGTACTCATCACACCCTCCCTTCTATGACCATGCTTTTTTTTTCTTGATTTTTTTTTAAAGACTACTTTTGCAAACTATTAACATTAGAGTCCTGTGTCTCTTTCAATTTTACTTATTTTAATTTTCTATTTTTAGTTCCTTTCCAGTCTCTACAACAGTATACTTTCATACATGCCCTCTCCATATAGTTTCAAGGCACAAAGCTTGATTTATAGCAGAGGCAGAGGTTCCAGAGGCCTTACACAAAGAACGATGGTTATAGTTGAAAATCATTTGTATTTGAAAATTGCTAAGGTCAGGCCAAATAACTCAGCCAATTAAAGCGGCTTCCATGCTGGCCTTACTCTTGGGGCACACTGATATGGCAATAGTTACTGGGCTTGGTGGCATACGAGCCTGTAATTCCAGCTCTTGGGAGGTTGTAAAAAGGTGGAACCCTATGAGTCTGATCTAGTAGTGAGACCTGAACACCCCGTAGGCCATTCCTTAAAATACAAAAAAAGAAGAAAGAAGGAAAGAAAGAAAGAAAGAAAGAAAGAAAGAAAGAAAGAAAGAAAGAAAGAAAGAAAGAAAGAGAAAATTGCTAAAAGAGTAAAAGATCTGGGCTGGGGAGATTGCTCCCTGGCACAAGTGCCTGCTGGGCAAGTGTAAGGTCGTGAGTTTGAACCCCATTCCCAATAATAAAATAAAATAAAATAAAATAAAATAAAATAAAATAAAACAAAATAAAACAAAATAAAATAAAATAAAATAAAAGAGTAGATCTTAGCTGTTCTTAGCTTACAAAATTACTTAAGTTATACACTGTTAATTGGTTTTACTAAGTCATATGAAAACATCATGGTTTGCACTGTAAATAATTATAGAGTTTGTCATTCACATCTAAGAAATTAAAGGCTTACCAAAGTTTATTTCTAAACTCACCACATCTCTTCTGTCCTCTCTTTCCTTGCCCTCTGTAACATATTGGCAGTTCCAAGCCCCACTTTCATCATAGACTATAAAGAGTCAATGCGAAGTTGAGCTTTAAACATTCAAATCAATGGAGTCAAACACTGTGTCATACAAATGGCCTCTGCATATCTGGATGGAAAAAATTACAATAGATGGGATATTCACTACTAGACCCTTGACAACTAAAATTAGTTTGAGGAAAAATAAATGTGAATAAAAGTGAAACAAAAAGTGTTTGATCTTATCTTATTTTTCAATTGCAGCATGTCCAGCAAGGAATAAGTGCTTGAGATCAATGTAACGCTTTATAAAATAATTACATCTTTCTTCAAAGACAAAATACTATTTGAGAACATGGTTAAACTCTATATTCAGGGCCTATGTAACTTTTTGTACAAAATTTAAATGAAACTACACTGAGTATTCTGAGCTAAACTTTTTCTATATGTTCAGCTCCATTATTTAGAAGGTCAATGGTATGGTAAGATTTAGTTTATGCATTCTTCAAACCAGGATACATATGATCCTTAATATCTATTCTCATGGTGAATTTGGAGAAATAGATTTTTAAAAAATACTATTCTCTGGAGAGGAAAAACCTAACATGATAAAAGTAACTTGGATGATTTGCTTTCACTGTTGAGTCATATAAGAATCTACTAGTGAATCTCAAATTACATTTGGTATGGCTTGAGGTTCCTAATTTCAGAGATAATAAATTATACTCAGTTTTCAAGTCTACTGTCTGAATCCCTGAGCAGAGTCTTAGAGCTGTTGGGAAATGAAAAATACTAAATAAAATATTAAGAAAAACAATAACTAAAATAATAACAATTCTGGAACATACAGTTTTAAGAAAACTAGGGGTCCTGAAATCCAATCTATGAAAACCAAATCATGGTCAAATATTATCAAAACAGGAGGCCAAGAGAAAAACATGAATGGATATATGGGAAGCTGCAAAAGCTAGACATGATCTCTTTACACACCTAAATACCTGTATGTATGCGTGTAATTGCAGATACAATAATAATACAGTAGAGAGCAAAATATGAAGCCATTTATACTTTTGGGTTGTATTACTTTGATACAATGAGATGAGTAACTTGAGATGACACAAAGTCTAGATAAATATTCCAGCCAGGAGTGTTGGCATACATCTGCCCTCCTTGTGCTTTATGTATTCCTTAAAATATTTGTTTTTTTAATTCTGAATGAAATAAAAGGAAAAGCTGCAGAGAATATATATAATTTTGGAACTGTCCAAACACCTAAGAAATCTGTGAAATGAACAGATTTTATTGTAAAACAAATAAGGCATGTCAAGGGCCAACGAGATGGCTCAGCACTCTAAAGCACCGCTTAGGAAAGCTCAGACAACCACGGAGACTGAGGTTTGATCCACAGCACCACATGCTATGCCAGCCCCACCACCAGGTCAGGTTGAGCCAGCCATAATATTAAAAAATAAATTAAGAAATAAATGAATAATGCATGTCAAAGCACTTTAATGATAAATTATATTGGATCAGAAATTTGATGTTACAATTTCTGTACCTACTGGAAGGAAGCACTGATGTATAGCTGTATAATCCTGGAACTGGAAGCCCTGTCCAACTCTGATTTATAATCCAGAAAATATAAGATAGACTGAAATTTGCAGAAATGCTTTAAGACCAAAACACAAGGTAAGCAGTAGTGGCAAAGGCTTGAAAAGAGGTTGCTGTGAAATGGACACATGCAAAGAGAGGCTATGGTTCTTGAGAGCTGCTGCCACTACAGAAAGGGAGAAGCTACTCAGGCTGCAGTGAGGCAGAGGCAAAGGTGCAGTGGACCTTGAGACGTTCAGACAGCAAAGGAAGAAGATGGAAGAGCCGCAGGTCCATCACCATCTTGGAAGAGAAGCAGTAGACAAAAAGCAGCAAGGTGTGGTCACCTTATTCTCAAAGCCAGAAAAGGGTAAATTAATGACAACTGCTTCTCGGTGAAAAGATTAAACTACCCTTCCTTCCTGGGAGCTGTCTCAGCTCCAACACAAATAAAGCCTTCTAGTTGGGAAGAAAAATCCCAAGATCAGTGTAAAAAATGGACTAGAAACTAGCACAAAAATATAATAAAATATCGGAGGGCAAGATGTGCAAATGACTCTTAGTCATATACAATCTAATCAGACTGGTCTTTAATGCAAAAATTAAAATGAAATATACATTTAATTTATTGGATTTATTATAGCCTGAAAATGTGACATGTGACCACACCTCTAGAGATGGACTTGAGTAAATAAATTACATCATTCTCTGCTAAAAAATAAGATAGACAATACTACTTCCACACGTATAAATTTGAAGACAGCATTTAAATTTACTTTCTGAACTAAAAGCACCATCCTTCTAATAATTTATACTAGAACACAGAGAGACAAGGTAAAAAGCTAGTCACTGTACTGCCATCTACACAGTGAGCACATTAACATTTGCGGTAGCAATGTTTGTGAAATAATTATAATTCTTATCAGTGAAAAAGTTTCATTAGATCGTAGTTGATCTGCAAAACTGAATGGATTTCGCAAAACTCAGAGGGCAGGAAATGCGTTGTGATCTTTGTACTAGTTATTTTTTATTAATAAAAGAAACACTAAGTATCCAAGAAAAAAATTCCAGGGTTGGTCAAATAGCTCAGCAAATTAAAGTCCCTGCAAGCAGGTGCAGGGACTGGAGGCTGTATCCCAGCCTTGTCCTGCCAGCCCCTCCCACAGGCCAGGCTGAGAGGGCAATTGAAACTGGGTGCTCACCTGTAATCCCAGCTCTTGGGAAGCTGTAAACACTACCAGTCTGATCTAGTAGTGAGACCCTGAAAACTATGTGGACCCTCCCCTAAAATACAAAATAAATAAATAAATATACAAACTATATATGTCCACATATATACACTTGTGAATATTATAGACACATCTTCAATATCACCAGGCAGAAATGAATATTAATCTCAGAAATTGGCTTTATATCTGTTATTATTTGGGGATGTTTATCAAAGTATCAATATGACATAATATTCGTGCAGTTTCCTTGTTCAGAACACATTGAATTGTGTATTCACTATGTTGATATTTCAACAGAAAAGTACAGATAAAGCTAATCCTTTCATTCTTCCATACAGTTCTATGGAATAGACCTGATTCTATCCTGCACTCTCAGACTCTTTAGTTCACTGCCTTTCCAATATCATATAAAGAAAACATACTTAAAGAAAAACAATTAATGATAAATGAATCAAAAACATTTTCTCAAGTATTTTATTAGAAGCACAGTGCATCTTTTCCAAAAATACTGGGTACACAATTTTGTAAAACTACAAATATAATTGTTATTAATAAATCTGTACTCTTTCAAAGATGTACATTTTTCCAGGCGTGGTGGCGCACACCTGTAATCCCAGCACTTGAAGGGTTGAGGTTTTGGAGGATCGCTGCGAGTTCTAGACCAGCCTGGGCTACAAAAGTGAGCTCAAGGCCAGCCTGAACTGCATAGCAAGACCCTGTCTCAAAAAGACAAAAAAAAAAAAAAAGGATGTACATTTTATTTCATCTCTTTATTCAATATATTCATTGGAATATTTTAATTTATGCATGATAACTATTCTGGATTAGTCTTCACTCCTTCTAGCTTTCTTGGAGCAGATCTGAGAAGGTACATCCTTCAGAGGCCACTTGAATTCCAGTCAAATCCTGGAAGTAGAACTCCTTGTTTTACAACTTTTACATTGCCCATTTGCCTGGTCTGAACAAACATATTTAAGCCAAGTTCAGAGCAGAAGCCATTGCGATTATACATTATAGCATCTCTTATTTTTCCACTTTGTCCACACAGGTGCTACTTTTTGGTCACAATTTCTTAATTAGTCATACATCATTCAGACCTGAAATGGGGAAAAAGCAGCATTAAACAATCAAGGCCTGAATCTCACCTACTGCCTGGAGTGAAGGTTTTTTTTGTTGTTGTTGTTGTTATTGTTGTTTTTTTTTTTTAATTTTTAAAAAATAATCTTTATTTACTTGGTGCCGGGTCTCACTGTGAAGCTCAGATTCATGGTGACTCTCCTGTCTCAGGCTCATCAGTGTTGGGATTATAGGTGTGAGACACAGGCTGGGTTTCTGTGGCCAGCTTGGTGTGGGGCCATCACAGCATGTGGTACTGGAGTTCAAACCTGCATCCTTAAGCTTGCCATGCAGGAGTTTAAACTATGGAGGTATATTCTCAGCCCCTGAAGTAAAGTTTCAATCAACACAAAACTGCATATTATGTAGGTGGCAACCAATAATCATCTTTAATCCACCATTATTGCAAAACTCAGTAATGCTGCTGTGATTTTATTTCATTAAAAGAAACCAATTTAATAATCTTTTCTATTTTCAAAAGTCCTTCTATTTTGAGACTTGTCACAATTATGAGCATATATACTTCATGAATAATTGTATGGATACCATAAGAATTTATAGTCTTATTTCTGACATATAGGTATCTTACATTTTCTATTACACACTTTCAATTTCTTCATTAATTGTATTATTTTTTTAAAAATATCAACCATAAGGCTGGCCTGACAGCTCAGCGGACTAAAGCTCCTACTTAGGCATAGTGCAGCATCTGGGGTTCGATCCTAGGTGTTCCATGCCTGCCCTGTCTGTTAGGTGCATTGAGAGGGCACTTGAGACTGGACGTGGAGGCAGGCGCCTGTAACCCCAGCAAGTGGGAGGCTGAGAACAGGAGAATTATATAAGTCTGATCTATGTAACGAGACTCTGTAGACCCCGTAGACCCTGTCATAATAAACAATAATAACAATAATAATAATAATAATAATAATATAAACTCAGCCCAAATTAAAAGAGCACTCTTCCTACAGAATAATGGCTCTCATTCAACAGACAGTGGAGCTTAGCATATGGTTCCTGTACAATCGAGTACTGTAATCCAAGTTTACTCTAAAAAAGATCAGTATGTAATAAATCTATGTGAACAATCAATGACTTTTATTGCCATGACACAAAGTCACCTGTGCAAAATAATTTTAATCCCATGCAAGTTCATCTAAATTTAGGGAATTCCCTGTAGCTATGATATTTCTATTCTGGTCCTTCCAGTTCTTGGACTTCCTTCATGTCTTTGGAACATTTCTGTTTACGTGCTGTTTTTTTTTTTTTTTTTTAAAGATTTTTCTAGTTTGTTTTTTATTTCTTTTTTTAATTTTAATTTAATATTTTTATTGTTTAAATTTAATAATGGTTATATTATATATTTTCATCATCAGATCAGTTTAGATTAATACATATAGGTATATAAGATTGATCAAACAATTAAACATTAACCCTTTTAAATCAACATTACTTTTTTTTCTCTTTTCCCCTTTCTTTCTTTTTTTTTTTGAAAGTTTGTTTGGTTTGATTTTTATAGAGATAAAACTGTTTTGACTGTGTTTGATTTTTTTCTCACAGATAACTATTCTTACTGGTTGATTCCTAAATTGCTAAACTCAGAAGGTCAGTTACTCCTGGTGTTATTTAAGGAATACATAATACAGTTTTGAAAAAAAAAATAGTAAATGTCTGCCCTGCCCTTAGGAGGCATACAAATTCTCCAAAATGATGCCACATTGTCTTAATTTAGTTAGAAACAGTCTCTCGGACTTCTTTCTTTTGACATCTTTGCAATTTCTATCTGCTGCAATTCCCATCCATTTTTTCCAGGGGAAAGTTGTTTTTAATCATCCAACTCATCTCATGAAGGGAAGCCTGCTGAAAAGAATCAATGAATACCATCTTTCCTATAGTCTGAAATTTTTCTTTATACTTTGAAATAGTTCAGTGTTTAAATTCTGATGAAAACCAATCAGTGTCAGATAAAATGTTTCTTCTCCTATACATAGACAAATGGCCCTATAACTTTCTATGACATATATTCTTAAAGTGTTCTTTCTGTTTGAACTCAACTCAGAAAAATATAATGTGTGCTCCATTTGCTGATAACCTATAAACTTGGATTTTAAATGGATATAATATTCATTTTCTCTAGGATTCTGAGAGAAACCCCATATAAAAATAACAAACACTGTGCAAATTTTTATTTTATATCCATAGAAAATATTTACTCTGTAAACTGGGTGTGGTGGCACATGTCTATATTCCCAGCATTCATAGGCTTACACCCTTGGATCACTGGTAGTACAAGACCAATCTGGGCTACAAAGTGAGCTCAAGGCCAGCCTGAAATGCAGATTGAGACCCTGTCTCAAAAAGACAAAAACAAAAATAAAATATTTATTTTGTGTATCCTACCAAGTCCCCCAAGTGGAGAGAACAATAACAGACACATTAAAAATTGAACAGAGAAGAAACAAGCAAGACCAGCGACTCCTTTAAACACTGAAGTTTAGGACCAGGGAGATAGCTCCATGGGACAAGTGCCTACCTGGCAAGTACAAGATCGTGAGTTCGAACTCTGGTCCTGCCCTAAAGCAAAACAAAACAAAACAAAACACGAACACTGAAGTTTGAGAGAAGTGAATTTTGGAAAATAGACCCGTGTAGAGTACTGGCTCAAGATCTGATAGGTTCTTCAATTGCACATCACATTAGCTTTCCAGATATTAACTTCCTTGGGGCCAGTAACATAGCTCAGCGGTCTAAAGTGGTTGCTCCCAGGGACCATGGTTCCATCCCTGGCACCACATGCTGTGCCAGCCCCAACCCCAGGGCAGGCTGAGCTGGCCATAATTTAAATAAATAAATAAACAAACTGATATTAACTTCCTTACTCAAAGAGCACGATATTAATTACTTATAAATGTGATAATTGGGATTTCAAAGTATAACAAAATCTTAGAACCTAATAGGTATTTACTTTTTGAAAGAGGCCTTTTAAACAGTTGGAATGAAAATAATCCACACTTCTTTACACTACGTTTATAAAAGCAACTGTGTACGTGTTTACACATTCTGTGTTTCCATACTTAGCATGTACATAACACCATGAAAAATGAGATATTTAAGGGTCATAGAAGTTTGGATCAGAAATTTTAATGTTTGGGGTGTAAGATAGTTAAGAACCTTTCCGAAAGTTACAGTTTAAACCATAGGAATTTCTGTGTTTCAGATAAAATATATGCATGGGTAACCATTCAATCTGGTTTCAATAAAAGGGTCACTTAATAATGTTATATGATAGAAGATGATATGGATTCTAAGATAGGGATTCCTTCTTGAGTAGTCTTAAGTAATAAATTAATTTCTCTACCATGATGACATTGAGAATTATCGTTAATTTTAAAGTCTGGAAGGGCATGATAGAAATGACTAATTGAGACCAAAATACATATGTCCATCCTGACCTGGAAGCCTGCTCTCAGTAGAACAATTTGTGTTGCTTTGAATGCCCCTCAGCTTTATTAGAGGTCAGGAATTCAGTCTCATATGGTTCATTTGATAAACAGTTGAAGGAGAAGTATGAAGCAGGGAGTGATAAAAGACATCTGGACTACTTAATTTGCTCACTAGTATCTCGTATTTTAAATTTTTCAAATACCTGTCTCCATCAAATGTGCTTCCATTTCTCCTTGAAATAGTACTCAGAGACAAGTAAGAGAAGTTCCACTCTGCCTTTTTTATGGTGAAGGGCAACAAAGACACACATGATTAAGTAGGTCGCTCAGTTTTGCACATTTTGAACTCTGAAGAACAGGGGGGAGACCCTAGATATCCTGCTGCCTAGGATAATGCAGCAGCTTACAGCCCTCTCTCCACAGGTGGAAGTTGATTATGTTACTCCTAAAGAAAGCCTCCTCAGGGACAGTGCTCAAGATTCTGGAAACAAGCTCCATCCCACATCCCATTTTCACTTTCTAGGGAAAGAGCTTCCCTTGGGCCAAGGAAAATACACTGTTCACAGTTTAGAGCTTCTCTCATCGTTATTGTAACTGCAAAGCATTTTGTGACAGAACTTTATACTATAACAAAGGATCATTTCCAAATTTTAAAAAAATGTTATTTTTCTTGGGTTATAAGGCTTTCCCTTAGTACTGTGGAGAATGATTTCCAGATCTCTTGTGGATAGCAAGTTGTTCACATGCTCAAGTACATTATATACATTGACATAGTGTTTACACACAACCTATACACATCTCCCTGGGCATGTAAGGCTTCTTTTCATTAGTTATAATATTTAGTATAGCCGGGCGTGGTGGCGCATGCCTGTAATCCCAGCACTCGGGAGGCTGAGGCAGGAGGATCAGTGCGAGTTCAAGACCAGCCTGGGCTACAAAACTGAACCCAAGGCCAGCCTCAACTGCATAATGAGACCCTGTCTCAAAAAGACAAAAAAAAAAATATTTAGTATAATATAAATGCTGTATAATGGCAAGAGTGAAAATGTCTCTACATGTTTGGTACACTCATAATTATATTTTGCAATTTTTTTTGACTCACGGTAAATTCAATTCACAGATGTGGAAACTACAGATACAAATAGGTGACTTTAAATTAAATGTGCAGGCCTATAGATTGTATTTTAAAGTAAACTCAGGAAATAATTATTCTGGTTTTTATTTCTTTTCTCTGTCTCTCTGTCTCTGTCTCTATCTCACATTATTCTGTCTCTGTCTCTTTGTCAGTTTCTCTTTTCCAACCCAACCACACTCAAGTAAGTTGTAGAGAATGTATAAATACACACACACACAGGAACACACACACACACATACAATGAAAATGAAAGCCTTTTGATTTAATAACCTGGCATGGAATAAGAAATGATTTTTTAAATTTTATCTTTGTATTTTTACAAATTGAGCAATTCATGAAAAAATAATTTATTGCAGTATTACTTATATTAGAATATAACTGTGAAAAAATTTAATTGCACATTTAATAGGTTTTTTGTCATTAATTAATTATTTTTGACATAATAACTTAAAGGAAAGCCATTCATAATGGATTCCTGAGTACCATTTCGACAGCATGTGGAAAAGTTTGTTAAAGTTTTGTACTGTTGTTAGGAGAACAATAAAATAATTGAATAATTTCTCTTATATAAGAAACCCAAAAGGTAAATAAAAAATCAAGACTTACACTGGTTTTGCAAGCACTTTTAGGGAAAAATAGGGTTCTCTGGAGTATCAACCACATCCTTGTTATATAGATCAAATTATTGGAAAAAGTGTGTGATGATTCCTGCAGCCTTTGTGGATTGTTTCCTTTCTTGTTAACAAAAATGAAGATTTTTTTGTTTATTTTTCTAAATCTACTAATACCACTTTTTTTTGGGGGGGGAGGCAACTGGAGTTCAAACTCACAACCTTGAGCTTGCCAGGCAGGCACTTGTACCATGGAGCTATCTCCCCAACCCCAATACCACTTTAATTGTAACTATTGATCTATCTCACTGGAATTTGCACAATACCCATTGTGCAAAATTTTAGTGTTGCAGGACCAGCAGGATAGCTCAGTATTCTAAAGCACCTGCCTTGGCGAACTCAGGCAGACTCAGGGAACTGAGGTTCAATTCTCCACACCAGATGCCCTGCCAGCCCCACCATTAAGGCAGGCTGAACCAGTAAAAAAAATTTTTTTTTCGTGTTGTATAGTCTACTGTCCATATAACAACTTAGTTGCTGCACAGATAAACCCTATTTGTTGCCCCCTTTAGACCCGTAGTACTTTAATAAAAATAAAATTTTCTTAATCCAAGTTTTTTCCTTGTGTTTATGTAACTGGTTTGATTTTCTTCAATCACATTTTAGTCACAGTTGATTGTCTCCCCTCCTTTGCTGCTAAAGATTCAGGAAGCTTTTAATTTTTGTAATTGTTTTTAATTGTCATGTACGACTAGAAGTGTTTACATTCTAGATCTCACACATCTTGCACAGATTACTGAATGTCACCTGTTTATTTTCCACTCTCTACACAATCTCTTGTGTAATTACAGTCATATTGGCACCTTACTTACCAGAATAATAGTCTTACATTATAAGCTGTGCTGTGCTACTGTCCAAAGTTATGTTTACAGTTGAAGCCACTTTAGCCTCTCTACAGTCCTGCGATCCTTACACTAGGCTCTCCATTCACAGCACGCACTCCACAGTCTCATACCTCTTAAATTATTTCTGTTACTGGAAGCCCTTCTCATCTTTTGAAGCTTATCCTTCTCACTTCAGCCTAAATTCATTTGCCATGACACTGATTCTCTAAGAAGCCTTTCCCTGTTTCCCTGTCCTCCTGAGATCCATTTACACCTATGTTGATGGTATTTGTGATGATCTCATCGTAAAGCAGAAAACTTGTTGTTTTTCAATCATCATCTTCAACATTACTTGAGGCCAGACTTAGCAAATAATGGCCTGTAAATAACGTACTTTCCAGTCAGGAATCCCATTAGAATCATGGGGAGAATAATATTTAGCCTGCCTAGCTTACAACATTGTCAGATTTAAACAAGGTGCCTGAGATAGACTTTCTTAACTGTGAAGCACACTAAAATGTAGTTTCTGTTATGCAATGAGAAATCCCTTCAGAGAAAGAACGTTTATTGATACCGGAAAGGTATAGATGAGTCAATGAAAATAAATATATTTTCTATTAATATGCATTTAAATTATATCACTTGTGAAATCTTGTAATATCTTTGGTCAAAATAATAATGATCTGTCTAACTTCCCCTCATGATGCTATACATATATACATATATATACACACATATATATGTATATATATAATATATAGTTCAATGCTTTGATACATGTATACACTGAATAGTAATCAAATCAGATGTTGTGATGTATCTGCTGTCTCACATACTATTTCTTTGTGTCACACATCCTCTTAGTTACTTTCTGGCTGCCAAGACACAATATCTGACACCCCCAACATAATGGAGGAAAAGTTTATGTTGGCTCACAATTTGTAGAGCTCCCATTCCATAATCAGCTGGATCTAAGGAAGGATAAATGCTTGAGACAGGGCTGATGGGAAGCAGGAAGAGGGATCAAGGCAGGAGGGAGGGACCAATTCCTGAATGCACAGTAGTGTCCAGTGATCCAATCGCCATCCAACCACACAAAGTTCTGAGGAAACCTCAGAATCTAAATCATAGCAGTGCTCATCATTGTGGCTTAATCATGAGTAAGTGGATTTCGATACTGAGAAATTTATAATCTTGTAAGAATGATGAATGCATTGATTATTATAATTCAATTAATTATTTAACTCATAATTATCATTTTATACTGAGCTAAACTACATTTATGAAAAAGATGAGGGCTGGTCAAATAGCTCAATGAATTAAAGCACCTGTAAGCGGGAGCAGGGGTCAGGGGTTCGATCTCCAAGCCAGTCATGGCAGCCCCATCCCCACGGCATGCTGAGATAGCAATTGAGACTGGGTGTGGTGGCACGTGCTAGTAATCCTGGTACGTTGGAGGCTGTAAACAGGTAGATCACTACGAGGCTGATCTAGTAGTGGACCCTTCCTTAAAATAAAAAAAAAAGAAAAGAAAAACCAGGATCACTTAAAATTAAATTCCTTATCTAGAATTATCCCAAAAATCTCTAATTGAGAAAATTAAATATTACTTTAGGAAACAATCTTTAAAGCAATATTGAAACTCAGTGAAATGTACACTTGCTGAAAATAACAAGTTAATATATTTGTGTCACGGGCAAAATGCGGTAATAAATGGTTATAAAAAGATGTCAGCATTTAAGAAAACAGAAAAAAGTTTAAAAAAATCAATTGTGTTATAGATTTTAGTTGTCAGATAAAACTATCTTTTCAAAACTATTTTAGTGGTATGAAGATATTAATTACAAATTGCATCAGGTTAATTTTAGTTTGAAGGTGACAATACAAGCACTTGTATTTATGGAAAGTTGTTTTCTTAAAGAATAAAGAGTGTATTCCTTCATATGCATTCTCAAGTTCTGTAAAAATATGTTACTAAAATTAGAAACACAAATTTTAGCCTGTTATTTTCATTTTCTAATTTTTTTTATTTGTTAAAGAAGTCATTTTGTAAAAGTTAATCTTTATTCATTAAACATTAAGTTCTGGGTTATTTATGCAAAATCAACCTGATCCTGCTCTTTAGTCCCCAGCTGCATATTCACGTACATTTTGATTGAGGTAAATGTATGAAGATTTAATTCAAAATAGTAAAATGAAACAATATGACCTGCTCTGACTTTCCTAAAATACAATGAGGAAAATATAATTGTCAACACTAAAGGTCCTTAGTCAATGTCCATCTAGTATATGATATGAGTTTATTTTCACCTCACCATACTTAAAATTAGAACCAGAAAATACTTTTTCTTAAAAGTATAAAATCATTAGTGTTATATAACTTTCTCATACTCTTTTTGGAAAATTCTACTTTCCTTTCACCAAGGCTGTGCCAGTGAAGTTCATTCCCTTTGAGACATACTAAAATATACATCTTAGTTAACAAATAGTTGCTAATTAATCACTTAGCTTAGAAAAAGGTCTTCCTGTCATTTTAAGGAAATGTATTTCTATTTTATAATTGTAAACTCCATCTCTTTTGTTCAGAATGATATAAATCATAATTTTATTTTAGACTTCTCAATTTTGCTTTAGTTTTTAATGAAAAAGTTTGGCTTACCCTTCTTTTTTATGTTATAAAAAGAGTACAAAATAGTATGAAAAGAGAAAAAGAAACCAATGTTACAGAATTTAAATAAAGTTATATGAATTTGAAGTATTTGTCCTATTGTATAGTATTGTCTTCAAATTAGTTATTCAGATTACCAGATTTATGCATGTAAAATTGGAAGATGAAGAACAAGAGGAAAAATATAAGACATTAAAAAGAGAGAAAAATGAAAAAAGAACACAAAAATTAGCCATTAACCGATCATCTCCATAGTCCTACAGGAATCCATAGTGTAGTTATGCAAACCATCCTGCTTACATACTTAGACATCTATTTCCCCCACACCTACTCCTCATGTCAATGAAAATGAAGACCTAACACAATTTTTCAATCTAATGCAATTCTCACCATCTTCTCAGTGCTAGAAAATATTTAGAAGCACACAATTCACAGTGACCATGTTTTTCTTAGAAAATCAATGAATATTTGCATATGTTGATTGATGGTGAAAGTATTATTATATATATATATATATATACCTTAAGGTATGTATATATATATACCTTTATATGGAATATATATCTGAATTTTGTGCAACAGAATCTATGAGTAAAAAGGACAGTTTCCAAATCACTTTAAACTTGGTTATTTCCTTAAATTCATGAATCTCCATATTCTGCTTTGTACAAAACTTAAAATAGATTATAATAATGACTGATGATAAAAATGTAACAATTCAGGGTAAGCACAATATTGATTAATAGATAAGAACATTTACTTCCCCACTACTACCAAAGAAAGGAAGAAGTAAGATGTAGAGAGAAAAGGAAAACAGAATGAAAATTGATCATAATTTTCAACTTGTCTCATTGAAACTACACCATCTCAGTCAAAGAAAGACTATTTCACCTATTATTGACAAGTCACTATTAGACAGTCTATGATTTCTCAGATATTAACTGCAAAGTGACAGAAGAATGAGATATTTGAACAAATGTCATATTTATGAAACTTTATCACTTACAGTTTTCAAAAATCTTAGCTAGGTGTGATGCTGCACATTTGTAATCCCAGGACTTGGGAAGCTGAAGCAGGAGGATCAGTGAGAGTTTGAGACAAACTTGGGCTATAAAAGTGGACTCAAGGCCAGCTTGAACTGTATAGAGAGACACTGTCTCAAAAAGAGCAAAAAAAAAAGAATCCAACCTACATAGATACCTGTGACATCTGTTTCCATATCAATTACTACTGATGCAATTTCACTACTATTAAATGCACTGCAAAGTCAACATTAAAAACAGTCTATACTAAATTAAAGATTTTCTCATACTCAAATGAGAAATTACATTATGGAGATACAAAATTATTATTCTTCCACCTAAACTATGGTCAGGAAAATTCTTTTACTTCACCTTTCTAAGTAACTTACTTGAATGTGAGAAAACTTTTGTGTTTGTGTGTGTGTGTGTGTGTGTGTGTGTGTGTGTGTGTGGTTATTCAATAGCCAGAAGCTCCCTGCTGTGATTTGCATGTGTCTTCCAAAGTGCATCTGAAAATGTAATAAGTTAATAAGTATACCAATATTAGGAGTAGGACTGAGGGATAGCTCAGTAGAATAAGTGCCTGCCTGGAAAGCGCTAAGGGCCTGAGTTCAATCCCCAGTCCTGGGTACGGGGAGACTGTTAGGGGCCAGGCGTGGTGGTGCACACCTGTAATCCCAGCACTTGGGAGGCTGAGGCAGGAGGATCAATGTGAGTTCGAGACCAGCCTGGGCTACAAAAGTGAGCTCAAAGCCAGTCTGAGTTGTGAGACCCTGTCTCAAAAAAGATCACAAAAAAGAAAAAAAAAAAAAGAAGGGTGTTTAGGTTATGAGAGTTCTGTGGTTATGTATGAGTACTGTTGTTATTGTGGGGATGAATTAGTTATGCCTGGCTGCTTTTGTTTTCATGAAAGTGGATTCAGTCTTACTTTCTTGTGTGCATGCCTCTCCAGTATACTGTGAAAGAGCAAGAGGGCCCCTGAAGGTGTTAATATAATTCTCATACCAGAAACGTAATTCCTTGTAAGATTCACAATCTGTACCACTCCTTTAGAGAGGCAGAAAATGGACTAAAACTCTCCTTCAGAAGATAAACTTTCTCAATGAATATTTAAATAGCTGAGGATAATTGAAAGTTTTTCTCCTGTAGGTATACAATTGATAAGTGTTTATGGATTATTTGCTTAGTGCACTGACCTCTGTGCAAAGACCGAGCACAGCTTTTCTTGTGCTTATGTTAACTCGGCATTAGCTCTTTAATTCTACATTTTGTGCTTATGTGTTGCTTCATTTTTCTTCAGGACTTGTTCAATGTCTCATAATAGCACAGTGTAAAGACCAACAGAATTGTAAAACCAGTTTCAAAGTGAAATCTACAATTATTTTAGTGGCTATATCATCTTAGGCATTTTTCATCTGTTTTATATAAATTAAATATTTTAATTCCAATGGTGAGCTCCTAATTAGCAGAAATCATCCCATTTGGCACATTAAAAAATAGAGTTCAAAGAATTTAAGCACCTTTTTAATTGCCATTATAATATTGACTAACAGAACACACATCTGAATGGATTCCTGTGCAATTTTAAAGTACAGAGAAACAACTTTGGACTTTAGCAAAAAAAGTTTTCAAGTAAATTCACAGAAACATGTAGGAGTCTTTTGTTAGCCTTATTATTTGAAGAAACATTTTATGTTCATTAAATTGGTGTCGCAAAAGCAATATTACTGTTTCTTTTGTCATAGTTCCTCTAAGACAGTCAATAAGTGTCTCTAGTTGACACTACTGAGCTAAGAAGTTTTACAAATTCTTAGGTGATGCTACCAAATAATAAACATATTTGCATACTGGACAGCACATAATTTTACTTTTATTTATTTGTACTGTGGCCAGCTCAGCCTGCCCTGGGGGTGGGGATGGCACAACATATGGTTGTGGGGATAAAACTTCAGACCCTGCACTTGCCTAAGCTTGCCAAAGCAAGCACTTTAGACTGCCATCTCTCTGGCTCAATACATTATTTTAAATACTCAATACCTTTGAAAATTATTATTGTAATTCCTGTATTATAGATCTGTACCTTGGGAGGAAACCTAAATCAATGATAGTATAATCACTGAATCTGAGTATGTTACAGACTTCCACATGGTGTTTTAATAAAGTATCCTTAGATGGAAATATCTTAGAAAATCCTTTGTGACTTGTTCTGATGAGAATTGTTAAAGATGATTTTCAAGATAAATGTTTGGAAAGCATTAAGCTTAGGAACATTGGAAACAAGAAGACTTTATTTTTTGTTTTTTTGTTTTTTGTGTGTGTGTGTGTGTGTTTTTGAGACAGGGTCTCGCTGTACAGTTCAGGCTGGCCTTGAGCTCAGTTTTGTAGCCCAGGCTGGTCTCGAACTCACACCGATCCTCCTGCCTCAGCCTCCTGAGTGCTGGGATTACAGGCGTGTGCCACCATGCCCGGCTAAGAAGACTTTATTATAACTGAAATAAGTACAAGTGATCAATGCAAAAAAGTTTTTGAGAAGTCGCGGGTGCTTCAAATAGATGCCATGTTGTCCAGGGTCTTTTTCACTAAGCTAACTTGTAATTGTAGTTTGTTATGTTTACCGCAGATAGGTAAAAAGTGACAGCGCCGAGGATAGAACAGAGATGAAGCTGTCCAGGACGGTGTTCAAGACTGAGTTGATAGAAACTAGACCCTAAAATAAATGCCCAATAGCTTAGACACACAAGCCTAAGCAGAGGTAGACAATGATTCAAAAGCTGTCTGTAACTACCACCATCTGGTCTGGTAAACCTGCTCAGTGTAACAAACATACAGACACAATGTAACAAGTAGATAGATAACCTACTCCTTCCAGAAATCCATTTTCCTTCTTGAGGCTAGCTAGTAGTGCTGAGTACTTTATTTTTCTAAAAGACCAGTATTAGCCAGGTGACAGTACTTGTAACCCTATAAGTTAATTGTAATGATCCAAGGTTATATAGACTTTTACTGTATAAAAATATTCCCTAGACAAACAGCCTCAGAGGAACTACAATTCTGGGGCCTCTCCTGCCTATCTGAAGCTTTCTCCTCATAAAGCTTTCTACTCTTGAGTTCTTTTGTCCTCAAGTCCATTCTTCAGCATTGAGAGACACACACGGCACATCTAGCCGATTGGGAATAACTTCCTTGGAACACTATCGTGTTTCAGACATGTAATGAAAGCAAAAGCTGATAAGACAGCTCTATAAGAGAGGTAAGCATCCAAAATTAAGCTAGCTGAAATAGATGTGCCCATCCTGAGATTTGTACCATAGAGTCAACACTGCACACATTCTTAAAAGGAAGTGCATGCCAACTATCCCTTATAACAATGTTTAAAACATTGCAAATTTGAAATAAGAGTGAAAGGGATTGGGAAAAGTATGTGAACAGGTGCTGAAATCTAATTATATGAAAGCCTGCCTGCTGGTAAACTTAAGACAAGGAGTCTTTAACATGTCAAAAAAAGAGAAAAGACTTAGAAATACTGTTTACCACCAGGCTGCCACAAACACTAGGCTCAAAATAAAAGAAGTAGTTGGCAAGCTTTTATCCAGTGAGCACCCCAGTATCCAAAAATGAGTATTGGTTATTTTTCAAACTAATTAATATGCAATCAAATAGAAAAGTTCTGAGAAATTTTCTAGATTTTTTTGAGGAGGAAGTAGATATATAGTTCTTAGGCATTGTTATTATCACTATTTAATAACACAAAGTGACTCAATTGTAAGCAGGAGCAGCAACAAACAATCCTAGCAGGTTCAAGTGAAAGCCCATTCCTGTGGATTCAAAACTGGATCCAATGCAAACTGCAATCAGCAGATGGGCACATGAAGAAATCTGTGGTTGACCCACACTGTAGTGTGTGACGGCTCTACACCTGACAAGCAGCAGTGCACAAGAAGGCCAACAGGCTTAGCTGATGGAATGAGCTCTGCAAAACACACCAAAAAAATGCATGCTGGGTGATTACAGCTTACTGGCACCTAGAAAATGCAAAGTATCCACCTGGCTAGAGAGTGTGTTGGCTGCTTGGGAAGGGAGGAATTGATGCAGCGGTAGACAATGATTCAAAAGCTGTCTGTAACTACCACCATCTGGTCTGGTAAACCTGCTCAGTGTAACAAACACACAGACACAAGGTAACAAGTAGATAGATAACCTACCCCTTCCAGAAATCCGTTTTCCTTCTCGAGGCTACCTACTAGTGATGGGGAGTGGCCAAAAAGCAAGTTTCTAAATGCTCTGCCTACATGCTCATCATGAACACCTTTGCAGTGATGCTTTTGTATTAAGTATTAAATCTGAATAACTAATGATTGATGTGCATCTGAAAGCTTCAAACTGTTAAGGATCCCCTGCTACCATACCAGAAGTTACAGTTCACAATCAGTATTTCTAGGTAATATGAGAAATTTTTGTAGAAATATCTGGAAACTATTGGCACTCAGCATTTAAATGCAAATGATGATATAATCAGTCTAGGAAAGAAAAAACATTCTAATCTTTTATAGTTGTCTGACTGTGAATGCTGAGTTCTTCATCTTCAGAGAAAGTGTCACTTGGCACTTTTGATGGAAAAGGCCCTCAGGACTATGTCTCCTATGTACAAAGTGTTAGCACATGTATATTGGTTAAATGTTGAAGTGTCACAACCACCTAATAGCTTCAAAAACTTTTACAATTTTTTTGCTATTTCTAAATAACATATTGAATCATGCAAGATTGTGTGTAATTATAATCACAGTATTGTAGGTGGGAAGAAGTTCCCAAAGTAGAACCCAATCTGAAAAGTTAGTGACTTTGTGAGACCCTTACTGGGTCTAAAAATGGTGACTCAAAAAAAAAAAAAAAAAAAAGTCTGAGGTTAAGTGAAGTTAAGTGTGAAGGTGCAGAATTCAAGCTCCAGTGCTACAAAAATAAACAATACTTGTTAGATAGGAGGAACACACACACACACACACACACACACACAGAGACAGACAGAAGCACAGAGAGACAGAGAGGCAAAGACAGAGAAGGAAAGAAAGAAAGAGAGAGAGAGAGAGAGAGAGAGAGGAAGGAAGGAAGGAAGGAAGGAAGGAAGGAGAAAAGAAAGAAAGAAAGAAAGAAAGAAAGAAAGAAAGAGAATAATAATAAAAAAAAGCAATCACTGATTTACTTAGTGTACAAAAGATCTGCCCCAGAGTCTTCTTATCAGAGGGTGTCTCAGGGTTCTGACCCCAAGATATAATCTTTAAAACATGTCCAAAAAGCTCTTGGAATTCTTGTATATAGACATCACAAACCTAATGACAGCCATCTGCTGAGTTCACTTGACAAGGCACAGTAAACAGCAAACATGTTGAGCTTCCTTCCCACTTTGCAAAGCTACAGGCTCAACAGCATGTGGGTAATCCACTCTGAATGACTGGGAAGGTGGTTGACTCCAGATGGCTCAGGCCACATCACAGGCCACAGTCATCAGAGGCAGCTCAGGCACGGTCTATCCAGGTCCGCCCACCATTCTTCAAGAAAAATCAAAGAACCATGTGAACTCTCCCAAACTCACAGAGCCTCGAAGGAACCCAGGGTAAGTCTTGTCAGGCATAGTCACCAGTTACTTAGAGACATTAGAGACCATATCTATGGGATGGTCTCTGCAAACCTTGTCACCAAAACCCTAGACACCAAAGCACAGTGTAGGGGACCATAGTCACAGCCATGAGACTCTGAGAGACACTAAAATGCCAGATGTGTGCCCACAGTCTCAGCTGTCACTGTTGGAAACCACTTGACAGGGAGATCTGCAGAAGTCTGACCAGTGTGTTTGCTGCAGTCATGTCGGTTGCACTCTCATGGGGCCTCTGGTGTCAAATTTCTTGATCATCCAACCCTTCTATGGGTTTTTCTTCCCATACAACACCATGACCTCCATCTCCTCCAGGCAGTCCCTGATGAAGAGAGCAAATACCATGATAACACATTTTGAGTCTTTTGTCTGCTTTGAGGAAAACAAAAGGTGAGACATATGCTGTGACAATGAATAACTTTCACCATGAGATGGACAGATGAAAGAGAGCAGCTCACTGAGTCACCTTTGTTGGAGTTAGGGGAAGCCTTTAGACTTTATAAGCTGAACAAAAGTTATAAGCTGTTAATTTATTTTTTCCCTTTTTGCCAGAACATGCAGGAATGGCTGTCCAGGAGAAGATGAATCCATCGATACTGCAGAGATAAGTACCACTGAAACAAACTTTATGGCACAAATGGCCATAGTTTTTTGAGCCAAATGTTTCAACAGGTATGTTCATTGTTCCAAGTGCACAAAATAAAAAGCAGAATTTAGGAACCAGGCATGTGTATATACACTGTAAAATCTTGATTCATGAGAAGTGCCATGCACTTGTCATAATTAAATGTGAATGACATTATTTGCTCCCAAACCACATAATGCCAATGGGCCAATCACCCATTCATTGAGAGAAGGTCCATATAATCCCTTAAATAATAAGAGCTGTGGCCAAGTTGGTGACAACATGGAGATAATGAATACTAGAAGTAGTGGCAGAAAGTCCTCTAGTTGTGGTCTTAGAACTTCAGTTTTCCCTGGGTGGAGGTCATGTGGAATTACTGTTCATTCAGTTAAAAACAAAAAAAAAAAAAAAACAAAAAAAAAAAACACCGCAGTTTACTCAATGAAATCTGTGAACAAAGCTTGTGAATATTCGAACAGTATAGAGAAGCACGTTTTGAAGCTCTAACATTCTTTTCCTGTTGGACTGCATTCTTTCATACAGAAAACAGATTGTTGTTTGTAATAATGTATACAAATGGAAAAGATCTAATGTTTCATATGTGGCAACAAGGAAGTCTTCCTGAAAAGCTTGCCATGTTTTAACCTGAAGGAATCAGTTTAGCACTAAATTATCTTAATGAGTAACTATTTATAGAAATTTCAAGGCAGACAACATGTTCCTGGACTCAGAAAGAGACTTTGAATTCATGGAACATTGCGTGTATAAGGAAGAATTACAGCCATGAATAAAATGTGTACTCTTTGTGGTACTCCTAATAACTTTGCTCCAGAAATTTTAGCAGAGGATTATGATTTGAGATCTAAAGAGGATGAAAAGAGGTAGGGAGCTCTGGTTCTATATGACTAGAAGGAAGGTTTTGTGCTATTGCACATGAAATATGTGTCTCAAGACACATATTGGGAGCCATGGAAGCTGGAAAATTGGTTAAATGCGTATAAGTGGGACTAGGACTCAGTGCTTAAAGCAGAAAAGCTACCACAGTCCTGTGGTAAGCATCCTGATTGGTTAATGTCAGGTATTAGCGACTAGATACCCTTGTGTCGTGTGTTACCAACTTTTCAAAGACATAAATAAGCACCTATACTGTTCCTCAAGGGGCTTGTCTCCCCAACCAGGCAGATAAGTCATCACCTAACCCAGATCTTTTCTTCTTGTCTATCTTTCCTCATTCCTGCTGCCATTCCTCCCTGGATAGCATGGATCCCACTGAGACCAAAGGATTCTTACAGAGAGGAATGTATTGAAGACTTGGGGCTCAGTGTTGAAATGCTTGACATTCAGCCTTACAGAAGTAGCTAGATACCAGAGTGCTACCTTTATCAGTGGATAACTGTAGCACTGAGTTTGTGGCTGAAAAGACCTTTTGGAGGCTGGGAATTATAGAGGAACAAGGTCAGAGGAGACATGAATTTGAAAGACACACCTGTTTCTGACACCTCATACACGGTATCTTGGCCACTATGAAGTTAGCAGTTCTTGTCCTTCAAAAATTGTCTGTGCTATTTGGCCCTATCATGAGCCCAGAAGAAAGGAACATAAAGGACTATGGACTGCAGCCTCTAAATGTATCAACCAAAAGCAGTCCTGCCTGTTTCACATTGTTCATCTGAGGCATTTTGCCCTCTGATAGGAAGCTCACTAATGCAGTGGCAGGAATCATCAGAGTCACAAGGTAAAGCTATCAAAAGAGAATGCTGATGACAAATTTTATCAAATTTACACTTTGAACATATCCAGCTTACCATATTTTAACTCAAAATGTCAAACAGCAGTAAATGAGTATAGATCCTTATTAATACAGAGGAAGTAGCTTATAGTCTTCAAACAACCCTAGCCTCAGTTAGACAGGTAAGGCCACAGATATCTGTAATTTTAATGCAGAACCTCAGAAAGCAGGATGACAATTTCAAGGCCAGCCTGGACAGTTTTATAGCCTGATGAGACTGATTCAAAATAAAACAAAACAAAGCAAATTTAAAAATTAATTTGTAGGTATCTCAAAGAAACAAAGCTGGATTCAATCCCTATTACTACCATCACCACACACACACACACACACACACACACACACACACATCAATCTTTTGAAATATTCTATAAAAAGTCCATTTTTCTATAATAAATAAAGGATAAAACTGCATAAATTCTAGTACTAATCTGATAATATCAAATAATATCTAGTCTTAACCAAATAAATATTAAATATTGGTTCACGAACTTTTGCAATTTTCTGATTTCATCTTGCATAAGATTATCTTAATAGGGAAACAGAATACTTCACAGACAAGTTTAGTAAATCTTTTTTTTGGATTAAGTTATAATATGTGATCAAAGGACACAAGGGAACTTTAACATTTTGTCATATTAGAATGTAGCAGAGTGTTTTTCTGACTATTCATACTGTTCCATACACTAATGAAATGACAATGGCATTAAATTTGGCTTATTCTAAGAAACTCATAACCCATGCCATAGGTAATTTTGAGTGAAAAAATAAAGAAAATATTCTTATGGGTTACCTTTAAAGATTACAATGTTCCCAGCTATAAAATATGCATATTTTCAACACAAATTTGTCACATGTTGTATAGAAATTGAGTACAGTAAAATGTTAAATATTTCAGTCAAAAATTTTAATGAATTGTAAGTTTGTTAAACTTATTTGTTTACTTTTATCCTTTGATATAAAACAGGTGAACATTCTAGAAATAATATATAATATGTTTTATATTGCAATCTCATTCACTGGATAACATAAAATATTTATAACAAAGAGGGGTTGATGGTGGATAGTTTGTTTTTTTTTTAAGCCCTCACTAAGCAGTCTTAAGTATTCCAAGGAACCTATTTACTGCTTAGTTTATAATTTAATAAAACTATGGTTGTATGACTTCTCTGAACGTAATCAAAGAACTGATTTTTTTTAGGTGGTGCAGAGTTTTAAAAATAACTTACCACTATGCACTGTCTTTTTCTATTATAGGACATAGTAAGTTTAGAATTTTACTTCTTAAATGTGTTTTAATTAGTTTATTGTCTGAGAAACAGAAATTAATTTATTTTCTGAGAAAACCAAATAAGTTTTTTAATCATATCTTCGAAGTTCAAGCCTTAAAAAATACATAAATGCTACATGTTTTTGTTGTTCTTGCAGTAGGTATTCAGAGTACAGGATGCAGACATGATAAATTTTCTACTCATTGTTGATACAAAATTTTCTTCTTATTGAACCAAGAAAAAGTAGTTCTATACATATTCCAATATTCCATAATTGCAGTGAGTTATTGGCAGAACTGACAATGTCAGAAGCTGTTGATTTAAGCCTTTTACAGCTCAGCGTAGTAATCTAGCTTTATTTTTTATGCCTCATGGTGAAAGTCACCTGGACAATAATTTCTTTAGCACGGCAACGCTCTACAATGAACAATGCATGAATCCTAGTACTCCTCCTTCTGCATCCTGTCCATGAGTTTTCTTCCAAGTCATTTGAAAGAAAAGCACAAATGACTTTAGAAACCAGTTTTACCAAAGCCAGTTAAAATAACTAAGAAATCTCCAAATAGGAGATTTAAACATAGGAATTTAGAAATTTTAGTTATCATATTAAGAATGTATACATTCATACATTATCATATTAAGAATGTATACATTCATACATATATCTATTTATAAGCTATTATCACACAATAATGTTTATTTAATTTTCTTTCAGATTTCATGTGAATTCACATACCAATCTTTTATTAATTCAATTTCGTATCAGTTTTAAAGTATAGTTGATGATAAAGCTATCTATAAGGAATACTTTCTGTCATATAAGTCTCTAAGTCTAAAATATTTCACATTTCTGTCCATGAAAAATGACATATAGTCGTTAAAATTAGCATTATTTTACAATTAAGATTATCTGTTAAAATATGGGTATATTAATTAGTGTTGAGACCACAGCTGGCACATATACAATATCATCAAATGGGAAAAAATGTAAACAAAGTAAACCAAAGTATAGTCAAAGCCATGTATAGCACTTGGCCTGGAAGACCTCACATCACAAGTGCATTCCCTGAATCTTCCCTCCACCCCAAAAGTCTGATAAACCCTGTCCAGAGTATTCAGTAAAATCAAATTTCTACTTCGTTATCTAATCACAACTGAGGATATTTTTCAGACCAAAAAGTCCACCTACCTGAGTGACAAATCACTCTTCTGTGAGTGGCTTGCAATGCAGTAACAATTTCTTGCTGCTCTTGCCCTGCCTTTTGAAAGGTTGTTACTTAAGAAACACTTGGTTATTTAACAAAGGGATTGATGAATCTAACAATTTAAAAACTGTTCAGGTTTCCTAAAGATTACATTAGTAAATCAAAAGAATATAATTCACAAAAAAGCATAAATTAAAAAGATTAGTAACTAAGTTGATGCCCAAAATATTTTTGAGTTGATAGTAATGGCATTTAATTAAGCAAAATTTCCATAATTAACCTCAGATCATATTGCATATTTAAGTGCAAAGATTGTCATGAGTAATTTACTTTTAATTGTGTTTTTATAAACCTTTTATTTATTAATCCTCTGACACATAAACTTGTCCTGTATTTACTTTGATCTAATTTATGACACATTAGAAAGCATAAAGTTTAGAAGATATTTAAGAAAAATAAGGCAAAGTCTTATTACTATATCTCCTAAAAGAGCATTTTTTGTGTATTGCTTTAATAAGTCTACAGGGTCTAGAGGATCTCTCTACGTAGATCGGACTTGCAGTGATTTTCTTGTTTTCAGCCTCCCAAGTGCTGGGATAACAAGTGTGAGCACCACCCTGCCCAGTCTCAATCGCCATCTCAGCATGCCCCAAGGGCAGGGCCAGTGTGGCATGCACAGGACTGAACCCCAGCCACTGTGCTCTGTCGAAACAGTTTCTTTTATTTACTGAGTTATTTGGCCATCCCTAAAATAACTTTTAAATTTATATTTTCTTTTTATATTTTAAATATATAGATATTTGAGTAATTACACTTTACTAATTAAATAATTCGCCTCAAGTTGTCATTGTTTTGCTGACGAGTGCACTCAGGCTCTATTCTGCTTGTAATTTTAATAACAAAATATACAGTTGCCTACAGACATTGTTCCGTACAATAATCTTATAAAATGTGTTAATCTAAGTAATTATATATCATTTCATCAATATTTTTTCCTGCACTTATACCATTTAACCTCCTCAGCCTCTGATAACCATTATTTTAATCTCAAGTTTAATGAGTTCACCTTTTATCCAACCCACATAAACATGTAATATGTCTACATAAGCAGTTTGCTTTTGTAAATTTTTTAAAGAGAGTGCAGATTAGAATTAAAACAGAAGAATTTACAAGTAATACACTCTTCCACCTAACAAAGTAATATGAATTTCACAGTATTTTTGTAGGGTATAATATTGTCTTCCAAGCAGGTATTTATATTAGTAGATACATGCATAAAAAATTTGAAGAAAAATAAAAGACATTTAGATAAGACATTTAGATGAGAAAAACTACAGAGAATTGAAAAAAGAGAGACCAAACAGATAAAAGCATAAGCCACTTCTTTCCATAGACCAGAAGAAATGCACGGTATAATTGCCCAAACCATCCTGCTTACATACATAGATAAATCTCTTTCCTCTATTGTATCTGTCCTTTTCCTTAACTAAGTAACTCTTTCCATTTGAATAAGTTAATTCCCTTTTCTCAATATCTACTGTATGTTTCAAAGTCCATTTTTTTCTCTTACTAGTTGTTATATAAAGGATGTAATATGGTGTTTGTATGTGCAAGTCTGATTTATTTCACTTAAGTACATGTTCTTTAGTTGCATCCATTTACCAACAAGAGGTTCAAATTTACCCTGTTTTATAGCTGAATAATGTTCCACTGTGTAAAAATTGCACATCTTCTTTATCCCTTCTTCAATCGAGGGCCACCTGGGTTGTTTCCAAGATTTAACTATGACAAATTGTGCTGCTATAAACATGAAGACACATATATTACCATTGTATGAGGTTTGAAATTCCTCTGGAAAAATATCCAGGGGATTAGGTGATTTATATGGTATCTCTAATCCTAGCTTTTGAAAAAAATCTCCAAACTGTTTTCTGTAGTAGTCGTACCAATCTATTTTCCCACCAACTGCAAAGAAAGATTACTTTATCTCCACAGTGTCTCTAGCTTTTGCTATTGGCTGACTTATTGATATTAGTCACAGTTTCTGGAGTGAGAAAAAATCTCAGTACTGTTTTAATTTACTTTTCTTGACTGACCTATTTTTCATGTTTTTTTTTCAATGAAGTCTTTTGTCAGATTGAGATAAAGACTATGTATTCCAGTTTTCTGTAGGGCTTTTATGATGAATGGGTGCTGGACTTTCGCAGAACTTTTTCTTACCCTCTTGAGATGATCATATAATTTTTGGTTTTTGGTTCTGTTTTTTTTGTTGTTTGTTTGTTTGTTTATTTGTTTTTTTAATCAATATATTTTATTCATTTTAATGAAAAAAAGATAAAATATCAATGAAGCAAAACAAGTTTCAAAACAAGTTAGTAGGATGGTAACAATAATTAATACCATGCATATTGTTGTCTTCATAGTAGTTCTTCAGAGGACAAGATGCAGACCTAATACCTTGTCTAAACAATGTTAGTACAGAGAATTTTATTCTCAATGAATTAAGACAAAGTTGCTATATATCTATCTTAATTATCTTGTGCATATATTATTTTTAAAGTTTCTAATACTATAAAAAATATCCTACCATGTCTTATAAGAAGATTGTAAGTCAAAGCTATAGCATGAATCATAAAACAAAAATTATAAACAATATTCAGAAAATTAATTAAATATTAATTAAAATTAAATTAGATATTTCAAAACAACATTTGAAAATTCTAAACAAATGGTGAGTCCAACTTAGAGGGCAGAATGTTGTGTATCATATATATGAATCTGTAATGAATTCAGAGTACTTGCATGGTATTTGAGTAGGTTAACAATACGAAGATGTCAACTAAAAATAAGTTCTCATGGTGGTAAAGAATTACTTAGAATAAAACATAACATGAATGCTGGAATGACAAGTATATGTCCAGAACTCCTAACAGTTTGGGGTTAAGATATCACACAAAATCTTAGTATGCTGTGGATGTAGACAGTGTCCATGATGCTTACTGGTGGTCAGGTGTCACTTATGGGACTCAACTATGGCTATTTCATTGATATCCACCCTGTACAACCAGATAGAATCATAACCCATAGGGTGCAGGAGAAGTCCATTTGTAGAATATGCTGATGGAAATATTCTACTGCTATATACAAAATAGTTGAAAGGCTGGTTTTGTATACCTCTTTTTCTCTTGGGTGTAATTGTTTGCCCTATTTGGTGGGTTCTTTCCATTCTCCTTCATGGAGTTGTTGTCATTTTGATCTCTTTCCAGAATATCTTGATTGCCCACCAACTAGGCCTGCTGTGTGAGTGAGACCACAACGAGCCCACCTGAAACTCATTCAACCCAGAATCCAGGCCCAGTATGTAAGTGAAACCACTCTGGGCCTGCAGAACCTCTTTGGATCCAGCAACAAAGCCAGACATGTTAGTGGAACTTCTTCTGTCAGTAAGGTCCTGTGTAGAAAACTGCCACAGAACTCCCTGCACAGAGACCAGAGACAAGACCCTCCCGGCTGATCAAGGAACAGAAAATCTTGCCAGTGTGGCACAGCAGGCTCACCTTGAAGGGCTGCAGCAGGAAGAAGTGGAGCTCAGCAGCCAGACCCAAGCCACACCCACCTGGATGACTTTGAACTTGGTAGATTCAGACCTGGTGCTAATGTTAGACATCTACAAAAATGTTACACCAAAGGTCAGGAGACAGGGCTTTACAAAATGGCAAAGAGAAGGAGCAAAATGCACTCTCAGGCCTCAAGCCCACTAAGAATATGTGCAGGAGACAACAATTTAGAAGAAATTGGAAATCATACACCTGAAATATCTGAAATAATAGCATCTGAAGTAAAGATATAACTGCATAAATGTATATAGAAAATCAGATAAGAAATATTTTCTGAAGTAATAAAAGAAATAATACCTATAATGAAAAAAATACTAAGTACTTCTAAAGAAGACATGTTAAAAAAGAGAATAGAAAAATGATGGAATTATTAAATGAGCAATATAAGAAAGTAGTGCGATGTATAAAGCCAATTCAAAGTGTTATAAAGGAATTTAAAACCTCAATCACAAGCTTGTAAAACTATTTCAACGAAAGTGAAAATAGTCTTTCAGACCTTAAAGACACCACTGCAGCTAGTGAAGAGATAAGAGAAGATCTCTTAATAACAGCTAGGATAAAAGAAAAAATAATTCAACATCTGCAAGATGATGCAAAGGTAAACAACATTAGACTAATAGGCATCAAAGAAAGAATGAATTTATACAAATGATGGAAAAACAAAATTAGTGGAAGTCATAGTAGAAAACTTCCCAAATATAACGAAACAATTTGACATTCAGTTAACTGAAGCATATAGAACTCCAAGTAACATCAACCCCACTAACACCACACCCAGACATATAATAATGGAGATCCCAGAAATTCAACACAGGCACAGTATACTAAAAACCACTAAAGAAAAGAAATAGATCATATTTAAAGAAAAATCATTTAGAATAACAGCAGATTTCTCTTTACAAACCATCAGGGCAAGAAGAGCATGGAGCAAAGTACTTCAAGTCTTGCAAGAAAATAGATTCCAACCCAGACTGATACCCCTGCAAAATTCTCTTTTAAGTTCAATGGACAAGTGAAATACTTCCAGGACAAAAAGCAACTAAAGAATTTCATGACGACAAACCCAACCTTGCACAGTTTACTAAAAGATATTCTAGAGAGTGACTTATGCTGTTGAACATTTTTTTTCATATATTTACTTGATAATTTTATTTCTTCCTCTGAGAAATATCTATTGATCTCAGATGCCCCTTTTTGGATTGGGTCTCTGAATTTGAGGGTCTGATTTTTTAAGTGATTTTTATATGCTCTACATAGAAAGTCTTTGTCAGAGAGATAGTCAGCTCTAAATTTTTCTCGGTTTGTGGGTTTTCTTTTTCTCTCTTGCATATTTTCTCCGAGTTACAGAAATTTTTCAAGGATATGATATCCCAGTTGCTGATTCTTGCAAGTATGTCTCATGAAGATTGGTTTTCACTCACGAACATTTTAACTACCTAATGCCTTTAAGATTTGTACCTACAATTTTTGTCCAGAAGATTTAGTGTTTCTGTTTTAATATTTATATATTTGATCCATTGTGACTATAGCTTTGTGCATGGTGATAGGCATGGGTCTAGTTTTAGCCTTTGCTATGTGGAAAGCCAGTTTTTCCAGCACTATTTATTTTTATTTATTTTTATTTCTTTATTTTTTGTTCTTTTTCTCTACCACTATTTATTAAAGAGGCTATCTTTCTTCCAGTGAGCATGTTTGGCCCCTTTACCAAATATATGGTGGCTGAGTGCGATTGCAATTGTATATGCATCTTGTAATTTGTTCCATCGATCATCAGGACCATGCTGATTTTATCACTGTAGCTTTATAGTATATTTTCAGGTGAGGGATTGGGATATCTCCTGCCTTTACTTTGTTTACCAGGATTACTTTTGATATTCTAGGTCTTTTCTAATTCCAAATGAACTTGAGGAAACATTTTTTTCTGGCTCTGTGAGTCATACTAACGGTATTTTAATCAGAAGTGCATTGAATCTGTATAAAAGTGTTGGGAGTATGTCCATTTTCACAATGTTGGTTCTTTCTATCCAGAAGCACTATTTTTTCACTAGTGAAATCCTCTTCAGTGTCTTTTCTAAAAGTACCATAGGATTCGCTGCATAAATCTGTTCTCATTCTTTGTGAAATTGACTCCTAAGTATTTCATATATTTGCTTGTCATTGTGAAAGACCTGGTTTCCCTAATTTCTCATTCAGTGTGTTCGTTGTTTGAGTACAAAAATGCTACTAATTTTTGGGTGTTGACTTTTATGCTTCTATGTTCCTAAATTTAGTGACTAATTATGCAAGATTTTTGGAGCGGTTTTGGGAGTTCACTATGTAGAGTATCATGTTGGCTTGTTTACCTTTCATTCATTTCTGCCACAAAATACCTAACACCTAAAATTAAGGAAGGAAATATTTATTTAGCTCACAGTTTGTGCAGTTTTCAGTATGCTTTCAACTGGCTCCTGGGGAGCATTACACATAGCAGGAGTAGCAGTTTGTGGCAGCAGAAAAGAGTGAAGAACAAAGGGAAAGGCAGCAGCTGGGGTGTCTAGCCAGTCGCTCTATCCTCATATATTTTATTACTCTCTCTCTCAAGACACCCTGGGCCTCAGGGTGTAGAATTTACACAATGTTCATGCTCTTCTCTTATGAAGGATGAGGATGTTTGCAAACTATGAATCCTGGCTTACTGCTGAGTTGCTTAATTAAACTTAAGTTCACATAATGTTTGAAGCATTGAACATGTCATTTGCAAATTATGATAATCTCTGAATTTTATTCTCTTTATTTTTATCTCCTATCTAATTGTTCTAGCTAATGTTTCCAGAGCTATATTTAATAAGATTGGAAACACTGAACATCTTTGTCTTGTTCCTGATTTTAAAGTGAAAGCATTACATATTTAGTATGATGCTGGCTGCTGTTTTCTCATAGATGTCTTTTATCAGGTTGATATATAGACATTCTATTCCAATTCTCTGTTGTTTACTTTAAAGAAGGGTTGTACTTTGTCAAAATGTTTTTTTGTGCATCTATTCAGATGATCTTATGATTTTTTTCTTGGTTCTATTGATGTGGTGTATTACATTTATCCATTTGTGTATGTTGAACCTTCCCTGCATTCTTGAATATATCCCACATGATCATGATATACACTCTTCTTGATGATTTGCTGCACTGTGTTTGCTGGTATTTTATTGAGGATATTTGCATTTATATACATTGGAGATATTTCTCCGTTTTAGATGAATCTGTCTCTGGTTTCATAATCAGAGTAATACTTGTTTCTAGAAATGAGATTGGAAGAATTGCTTTACTTTGAATTTCACTGATGTGTTTGAGAAAAGTTGACATTAAATCTTCTCTAAATTTCTTGTAGAATTTTGTATTACAACCATCAGGACATGAACTTTTCTTTGTTGTTAATGTTTATTATTATTATTTATTATTATATGTTCAATTTAATATTTTGTTTAGGGGATATTTAGAGTTTTTACATATTGTTGACTCAGCATTGGTATTTCATATGTATGTAAGAAACTGTCTAATTCTTCTATTTTCAATCCTGTGGTAATAAGTATTTTTTGAAGCAGGTATTGATGACCTTCTGAGTTTCTCTAATGTCTGCATTGATTTCATTCTTTTCATTCTTTAATGAATTAATTTGGGTTTTCTTTAATTTTTCTTTTTTATTAGGTGTGCTAGTGATTTATCAATTTTATTTATTCTTTCAAAGAGCCAACTCTTAGATTTATTTATTCTTTTTTTTTTGTTTCCAATATATTCATTTCTATTCTAATCTTTATAATTTCTTGCATTCATAGGGCCTTGAGCTTGACTCACTCTACTTTTTCTAGGAATTTGAAGTGCGGCATAAGATCATTTATTTTGGGATTGTTCTGTTTTCTTAATTTGTGAATTTTTATTTATTTATTTATTTATTTATTTATTTATTTATTTTGTCTTTTTGAGACAGGGTCTCACTCTGCAGTTCAGGCTGGCCTTGAGCTCACTTTTGTAGCCCAGGCTGGTCTCGAACTTGCATCGATCCTCCTGCCTCACCCTCCCTAGTGCTGGGATTACAGGCATGCGCCACCACGCCCGGCTTAATTTGTGAATTTATCACCATAAAATTTTTCCATAAAAATTTTTATTACTTCCGATGGGTTTTGTTAAGGTTTTTTTTTTTTTTTTTTTTTTTTTTTTTTTTTTTTTTTTTTTTTTTTTTTTTTTTTTTT